>CABFWO010000123.1:257565-288141 GCA_902155825.1 Timema genevievae
ATGCCTCGAGGTTCTGCAGGGAGAGCAGGGAGTAATGCCTCGAGGTTCTGCAGGGAGAGCAGGGAGTAATGCCTCGAGGTTCTGCAGGGAGAGGCAGGTGTCATTCCTTTGGGTTCTGCAGGAAGAAGGGGGAATTCTTAGATATTAAATGATGTAAAGAGGGTAAGAGATGCGGGAAGGAGCGAATAGGTACACCATCTCAAGTGACAGAGCTAGAGTTTTGAAAGTTCAGTGAAAGTTATAAATTTATCTACCAGTCTGATATGTATTATAACAAAATATGAAGTTTTCAGAAATCGTTAAAAGCTAAAACAATATAAAGTTCAAAAATATAATATAAAAATATTATATTTTGTAGGCATTTAATTTTACATCATTTACAAACAAAAGAAAACCTGGTGGCTATATCACAAGATGACCACCCTAATAAGTATAATGTACATGTGAGGCATTATTAAGAATCCTACAAAACACCTATGAATGGCATGTTGAGTTTAAAAAAATGATACTAATTAAAATGCAAATACAAAATCATTCTTTATTCTGAATTATAGTAACACAAAAGAAGTATTTGTTACAGTAAATAATAAATAATTTACTGCCACTCATCATCCAAGTTATCAGATTCAGATCCATCCTGATTGCAATGCTCATGATAATAATTCTCATCCTCAGGAGAATCAATATTGTTGTCATGGTCCATATCTTCAGACTTGTCTTGAACAACCCCACCTGCTGAACAAACTTCGTACGTTGCTACAGATTTTAATCTTTAGTGAATGGATTTAAACATCCTTCTTTGCTGGAGCAGTAGCAATATGATGTACACGAAATATGTTCTCTGTGGCATCCACAAGCCTCACTGCCATTCATCTTGCCTTGTACCTTACACTGACATTTAAGTGTATCATTGAGCTCTGGCAGAGCTGTCACCATTAACAGTAACAGGAGTTGGGATTCCATCCATTAAATTCCACTCGAATATAGTTATTATCTCCCGATTCATCTGGGGGTGCATGCCGGTTGCAAACTTTCCACAGCATCACCTGAAGATGGACCCGAAGAATATGCTGCAACGTGTTGGGGGATGTAGGAGGTAAGGCCATGATTGTGACTTTTCTTCTTGTTAGTGAAGAGTTTGAATCTAGCATACTCCAGCGATGTCCCTGGCGACTGATCATATAAGATGATGAAGTAGGCTGTAGCAGCCTCCATTAGCCTCTGATGTAGTGTCAACTCCCCCCGACACATCAGCTAACCCGTTAAATTCCCCTGCAAGCAAACATTTCAATGCAGTTGCCTTGCCTTTCCGGAATGGACGCATGCATGCCAAGTAACTGCAGACATTTTTTTTTCCAAGTTTAGCACAGATCCCATTGATATCTAGCAACGTTTCATCTCAACGCTCCATCTGCACTCTGGAATCCAGATGTTCCCAATATACCCAATAGACAAGTAGAACAAACACAGCTGTGTCGTCACTCAAAACATGGATAACACTTTTATCACGGCTTGCAGCACCAAGGACAGCCGATTCGACTAAAGGTAATATCATCATGAGTCTCACCCTTGACATTTTCACCACGACTGAATGACCCAACACACTTGCTAGTCATTTTTTGCTGCACTTGCTCTTCATTATTGCATTCCTTTTTGGAAGAGGGCTAGTGAAGGTGAGACAGTGATCGATTACAATTTCACCAGATCGGCGTATTCTTTCATGGCAATGGCTTTCTTGGTATCATGATAGCGACTGAAACGAATCTTGATCGAGGCGATGTGATCGGATGGAGTGCCATGATTCGGCCAAACAATATGGTAGAACAATTGTGAAATGTCAACAATGACAATATCAAGGTATTCAGGTTTACACCAAGTTGTTTGACCAATAACGATTTATTGCCTTTCATGAGACAACCCTGTGCATCAATGAGTGAAGGAGAAACTGAACAAAGTTTATAGGATAAAACATTTCTAGGTTTGCTGTCAACCAAATCGACTTTAATAAGAATAAAAAAACAAGGAAATAAGTGACTTTTAGTGACTTGATAAAAAAGTGACCTGTTATGAGCTCTGAATTTTATATATATTTTTCTGAACTACTATCTTTATATTATCAAATGTAGCTTTTTCCTTAAATGGATGTACTACCTTGTCAAATATGAGAAACACTATCAACGCCACTTCCATTTAACTATTTGGACTGTTTATTTCACCCCAGCCTATGTTTAGTGGTGTTGCCACCATATTTGTCAAGTTTGTGCTGATAGTGAGACTTGAAGGACCTTAAATCCAGGGTTGTTTATTTCAATGAATATTCACAGACTAGTAAAAATGTTGCTGACGCAATGAAACCAGATACCACACTTTATAGAGAAGGGGTTGGGAAGGAGTGGTCTCTTTGACAGACTGTTCACAATACAACTAAGGGGATGTTTTGCTTCGATTGAAACCAAATACTATTGTAGTTTTGTACATATACATTCCTCTATTGTTTGGAAGAATAAAAGTTTGTATTTTATTTTCTAAGTACCGTAATAACCTAAACACATGACTATTCAATGCATAGGTTAGAATACTATTGGTGCCCTACACTATTCATAATCTACAATCTCATTTATTTTTTATTTAAATTACTTCAAGAAAGATCTCTGTTAAAACAAATTCCTTACCATCTCTGGTTGGGAGACTTCACCACAAACCCCTCTATCACCACTCTAAAAATATCCTGGGTACAGCCTTGGAAACTCTACATAATCATCACACTTTTTAAGTTCTGGATCAGAAAGTCATTATTCCAATTGTGATGTGTTCTCAGTCACAAGTAAAGAGTAAGCAAGTTAAATAAACAATAGGCCTACGGGTAGAATGTTTACAAATGTGTTACAAACAGTGGTGACAGAACCTTATTTGTGTAGGTAAAGGGGATTTCATTTTTTAATTACCACCTCCCAAGTCAAAGGGGGTATAGGTACTCAACTTTGAAAAATGTTTGAAAATTGAATGCACCTTGAAGTTATTTTGATCATTGTCTGAAATCTTTTTGAAAATTAGACTCCTCTTCAGAGTTTGGAGTGGTCCTGCTCTAGAATTACTTTTTTTTATATTTGGATAGGTAGGCCTGCCCCTAGAAGCGAATTAGAATGGTCCTTTGCTCGATTCTTTGTATTATTAAATGTTTTTAAAATACATTTGAAGTGGTTTTCCCCTAGAACAAATGTTTGAAAAGTGGATGCAATCGAAGATATTTAGAGTGGTCCATCCCCAGTAAATTTTTGAAATTTGCATATCCTAAAAGCTATTTAGAGTGGTCCTCGCCTTTCAATTCCCGACAGACAAAAAAATGTAAGCACTTTTCCTGGGTTTTTGCCCGATGCATAAAATTCAAACATAATTCCACAATCCACAATTCCACAATCAGTGAACATGCCAATATGTACAACATTGCAATTTTTTTCAAATCTCACCATTCAAAAGTTTCGCTTTGGAACTGAAACTAAATAAGTCTTCATTATTCATTTGCATCTGTGGTCGCAGCTAGATTAAGGTATCACTCTTGCAATGGATTTGATTGCTGTTGACGGAGGTCAGGTTGTGAAAAAGTGTGCGACAGGTATAGTCCAATTTTCATAGGAAGGCAGCAAGAAAAGCAACTGTCACTTTTGATAGAGATTATCATTACTTATAAAATAACACTAATAATAACATAAAATGTGATCAATGTTGACCACAAATAAGTTTGTATTTTTTTAACTACTCTGCCATGAAAATTGGACTGTAGTAATGACACACACACACAAAAGATTTGTAAATTAGCTGAGAAAAAGAGATAGCTCACCAGTTCTGTCCGCTCGGGGGCAATCTTGTGTCCCCTGGAGAAGATACTACGCAATGTGTTCTGGCTGATGTCCCTTAGAGCCTGCCGGGAACCTGAATGCTTATTAGCTTGTGAATCATCAGATAAGCGTATCTTGCTTAATTTTTTAACACCAATTATTGGCAAGGAGAGCCTTCGTCTCTCAACTTCATTCTCATCTATCAGACGTTCACTCTTTTTATTTTGCTTTCCATCCATTATCTGAAAAAAGCACACAAATAGTGGTCTATATTCTCTGACTTACCTATTGGATAGGGTATATTTAAGTTTAAGCAACTAATTTAATTGAAAATATATTTATGTTTTAGATGTATAGGTGTATGTATTTAGTTCGGGGATCAAAATATAACAAGCAAATAAATTTGTTTGAGAATTTTTTTTTAATCTACCCTGCAAACTAAGGTTTTAAATTTTTAATTATTTATCAAATATACATTTGAAGCTGTGAATCGATGAAAAAATAATATAGCAGAGATACTGTATAGCATTAGATTTTTACAAAAAATTATAGGCCAAACTATAGACCGTTCACTGTAACTCCGGCCATTTAAAAGTTAGAATACAGTAGGCCTACTAAAAAGAGTTTCATATCTGCACACCTCAAAGCCCTCACTTGTACAATCGTTGTAAACTTAAATTCCCTGTGAAATTGATAACATATTTCCTCACGAATTTCTGGGGGCAAGGAAATTTACTTTTAATTTCTTTATAGGCCTAGTAGATTGATAAGTCTCATCCCTTTCTAATAAATAATAGTAGTTTTATGCCAAAAATAAGATACCTAGATTGTTTCTCTTGCCTTACTATTTTCACTCCCATCAAATTAGCCTAGCTATAAAACCAATTAAAAATTGAAAACTTAGGCTTAACTCTCAGTCTAAATATTGTAGGCTTGCTTTAAAAGATTCATAGCCATTTGTTTTTAGTCTAGTAAGTAAAAAATTCCCAACATACTTAGATGAAGTTTTCAGCAATATCTGCTGAAACATTCAATAGTTGAGTGTCAGAAACACCATAGTCAGGAAACTCTTGTTTGGCTTCAGCCAAACTGGATGGGGCTACTAATTCTTTGTGCCAATCAGTGCTATCTTCAGAAATGCCAGTGAAACCTATTCCTTCAATTGCCTCCAACACTTGTGTAAAGTCCCCTGTGGGCATTCCAAAGCACCCCTGAGTGGATTGAGAACTTGTGTCGTCGGAACAAAGGAACTGCTCGTCTTCTAAATGAAACACTAACTCTGGTGGTAATGGAATTTCCATTGAACGATAGTTGAAGCAGTCAGGATCATAGCATTTTTGATAGTAGCAATAGTTTGCCAGGTCAACTATGTATTTAATATTGTTACTGCGGTGTTGGCGACCGATGTTATTACAATACCGATAACCGACTATATCATATGATAGCAGATTATTCGAGCTAAAATAGCAAGATCTCCAGATCCTGCCCATTGGAGTGACAAGTTTGCGAATAAAACTGTCAACCTCAGGATAAGGAGACTTCGTTCCATCTTCTAAGGAATGTCCAGAATATTTAGTTTTGCCAACATTTGCCGTGCAGATTTTATTGACATGGTTACATTCAAGAATGTTTATATGTTCATTGGCAGGAAAATATGTTATTAATGAATGTAAAAACATATTCTCTGAGGCTGAATAGTCGTCAATGCTGCAAGCGCCATTTGAATTTTCATTAGAAAACACGTTTATTTCTGAGGTTTTGAAATTATTCTCTTTGCTCACAACAAGGGGAGAGCTTTTGCCTTGCTTTGTAGACATAAACAGACGAAAATGTCTGTTTTTTGTGTAGACAGCTTCATCACAGAACAACTTCTTATTCCCTTTATTATCAAAAATCATCAACTCACAAACATCAGAATTCCCAATGCTATAGATACGATTCAATTCCAAAATATCTTTATCATTTTCAAAAGAGCTAGGGCTACAGCTAGATTTGTAAATAAAATTCCTAATCCAATTACAAACTTCTTTTACAAAGTTACCAACATGATAATTATCTTTAAAGGCACAATTAGGTATCTGGTAAATTAAGTGTCTACTAAATTTTGCTGCATTGGTAGAGTCTAAATCCAACACATGACTTCGGTTCACAAGGAGTCCCCATTTCTTAAGGATATAATATGATATAATTTTGATAAATGTTTCTGTCATCCGAACTCCATCATGCTCAGGGTTGTATAATCTATTAAATTCTAAATCAAAATACAATTTTGATACTGAATGTTCTGGAATAATTTCAAAAGTGCACCTATCAAATGGATTCCTTTGAGTGTCATGAAACCAAAAAACAGAAGGATGGGCCACCAGGAAGACTCTTTCACCAGATATTTGCTGAAGAGCAAATGGCATTAAACCATTCTTTTTTAATTTTACGCATTCCATTGCCTCTCTCTGTTTCCTAAACACCATCCATGTTTTAGAAGGACCTAAGATGCTCTTCAACTTGTGAGGTGTGGTATGTTTAGGTTTAGTTTCTTGAAGTCTTAACAACCTTAAGCCATCTTTTAACTTTGGTTTCCCATAAAATTGTACTGCTGGTATCGATGAACAAACCTCTTCAGTTTTACAAGAATCACTCATATTTTCGTTCAGATTTAAAAACGTTGTGGCTAATACAAGCCGATACAATTCACATTAAAAAATTATAATTATACAAGTAGAATTCCTCATACTTTCGTACAGACTTAAAACACTTTATAGCTAAACAAGCTCAAACAATGACAGTAAAAGATTAAAGTAAACGAACTAATCAGAAATCCTCGTCCCGCCATTAAAAAGGGCCTACTTTGAAACAGACTTTGAACTTCTTGTTTAAATTAATTTAAATTAAATACCACATATAGTGACAATATTAACTTAGCGATTATACTTACATCTAATATTGTTAATAGTGAGCTTACCTTAGAAATGAAAAGATGCCTTAACTATCCTGACGATATTAATGAACTGACAAAAAGATATGATGTTAGCCAGTAACCGCCGTTTAATTTCAAATTTAAGTATACACATCAGGTAGGCCAACATATACACGTATTTGAAGCCTATTAAAAAAACTTTAACTAGTTAATTTGTTAAGACAAAAGCTATATAATATTATTTTAATACCTAATTTTCAATGTAGTCTTAAATACGGTTTTAATAACATTTTAATCATATTTTAAAGCATTTATCTAAACTCGTGAGTTGGCAATTAAAGAGGAGATACATGGACATAAAAAGAACAAAAATAAAATAATTAATGCCATCAACGTTACAATCACTGATTTTGAAGCGTTACAATCAAATGTTGCTCTTCACACTAATAGATAATAGCAGAGTTTAAAGCACAAAATATGTTTTTCTTAACTTGGGTCTTATACGATAGCAATTTATTTTTGAAATGAAATGTGCACCTATCTCAGGATAGATTCACAAAATAAGAAAAGAAAATTAACTAATTACATTTGAGCTATAAAGGGGATAGATAAAATATGTCACCATAAATATGAGATAGATATTTAATTTGTGAGCTGATTAAAAGATTGTAAATGACCGCTCTACACCCTCTGGTAGAGTACAAAGACCTTATTATTTGATTTGATTTTAATGACAATACACGCTGATTTTTCTTTTAAAAAGTTATTTTGACATTAATAGTCTCTGGTTGAAACATAGTACGTTCGTATCGAGCGTACTTGGATGGAGTATAATTGGACTTATTAATAAAGTGTAATTTCCTTGTCACTAGTGCACTTGGACTTTTTTTCCCAACGTCCCATACTCTCTTCTTTTAATTATCCATAGCGATGAACACCATCCATTCAAAATGTAATAAAAGTAACTCCATGGTGTCAGCCCGTATTCAGGCTATACCTACCGAGTGGCTACCAAATTGTTTGGTGAATTAGTGCCAACACTTGCGGATAGAGGGTGTCATGTGGTTAGCACAACGATGACTCCAGGCATTAAACTCAGCTTTCTATACCAGGTTTGTACCGTGGCTACAAACATCTTCGCCACCTAACCTCCGCCACCTACAAAAGTGCATACACACTTACTCCGTTTTACCGGGAAACCAGCGCCGTGTTTGGATCCTCTGCACACATCAACACACATCACTGTTCACCGCTCACGTTATAATAGAAAACAAGAATGAAGCCGCGGAGTGCTATGTAATCCGGCTCGCTTTCCCTGAGTGGCGGGCGCTGCGCAGGCGCTAAAACTGGGAGAAAGAGGCGCTCTGTGCTATCACGTGTGTTTCCCTACCCCCGTACAGTCGGCTTATCGACGTTGTGCGCAGGCGTCGATGAGAGAACCATACACTGACTAGCTGAAGATTACATCATTGGACTTGAAATACCTCCCTCCAATATTTTCCCCGCTGTGCTAAATTGAATATAAGCGAGTACCCAGTATGGAGTAATCACTCTTTGATGCCAAAAGCAGTCAGGGACTTACCTAAATGTAAATTATCGTTATTCTGGAGATGTTTGTTTTTATATTTTTTCTTTGGAAGCTAGGCTTGGGTTAAATTTGGCTATAATCATGTAGGGATTCTATTGGGTCATCTTTGGATATACGTATTCAGATTTATATATTTTGTTTAATTGAATTGAATGTCTATTGATACTTGTTGGGGATTATGACATTTTTATGGTCTTAAACCTTTGTATCCGATTTGGGATGATTACTCTTCTAGTCAAAGTTGTTCTATTTGATCTTTGAGCACTATGGTTAAATTTTAATTCTCATTCTATACATGTTATTTTGAAATGAGCCCGTGCTTTAATAATAATATTTTTCATTGATTTTTTTAGTATTAAATGTAATTGGGGGATACTTTTGATCAGAGTTTTATATTCAATGTTATTAGGGGATACTTTGATTTTTGATGGAGATTATGTGCAGCGCTAGATAGGAGCTTATCTCCTCTAGTTATGTAATAAAAGTTTATTTAAATGTTGATGTCGATAAATGCGACTTGGTCGCTAATTTTGAATATTGTTTAGTAGACCTATATACCTTGATATTTTGATTGAGATTATGCGCAGTGCTAGATACGAGCTTATCTCCTCTAGCTATGTAATAATAGTTTATTTAAATGTTGTTAAATGCGACTCGGTCGCTAATTTTGAATATTGTTTAGAAGGCATAAAAATATTTATTAATATATTACTTCAAGTTTTGTATATTGAATTCTGTATAATCTTGCACTCTGCTCGCTAACTCTAAAGTTTATAATGTTTTCATTTCTAAAGTTTATAATGTTTCCATTTCTAAAGTTTATTATATTTTCATTTCTGAAGTTTATCATATCAACTGAAAATAAATGAGCCGTGAGGCCAATGTTGATTCAATGCTCCTTGTTTTGCATTAACGTTTAGCATTACCCTAACTTCCTCGACGTTATTTATTGAATACTCAACTTTTCTAATATTAAGATAGCATCGTCAGGACACGTGGGCTTGGTATCTTTGAGAGTAGAACAATTAAAGATTCCTTCTGGTGATAAACATGCTTTCATTCTTTATGTTGCAACTCTGATAAGAGAGTTGAAAGCCACTACTACTTTATTCGCGTAGCTCCTTATTTATCCACCCTAGACTGAGTTTAACCCGTTCCAAACCCACTGCTTCCCAGATAATCTGAAAAGATTTCTCAGAAAATCTGGACGCGCCGAGAATAAAACTAGGGACCTCAGGGTCCGTAGCCAGAACCTCTGACCACTAGACCACATAGGTGGTCCTCAAATTGTAATTATATCTACATCATTAGAAATTTAAGTAAATATTGATGTCGGGGCTAAGAGTGGTATGGGTACATTTTTGAATACATAAGAGAGACATCCTATTCAATTAGCCTAGTGTAATTAAAAGCATACAGTTAGCAATACTCATAGCAAAAAATCATAAGAGTAAAATGAAGTGGTACATGGGTCAAGCGTCCATCAGATCTTGATGAGAGGGAATCAGGTGGATTGTCCAACTCATGTTGCAATTAAAACTATTTCTTAAGGCTTAACTTATCTCACACAATGCTGCTTAGGAACAAACGAGTCTCCCAACTTGATAATTTATGCTCCAGAAGCTATTTAAATGCGTAAACTCTGACTAACATAGGGGAGATTATCTCGGACTATTAATACTCTTTTGCTACGTCATTGGTTTATTGCTAAAAAAATTTACACATATCCTTTGCTGTAAACAGTGGTGCACCCAAGGGAGAGAGGGGCAAACATTTAACCCCCCCACCTCTTTCCCCGACACCACAAATAATATTAGTAGAAATTTAAATAATATTAAGTATAACTAAAATATTTAGCATTGAAGATGTGTCAAATGTATAGGCTACATTTTAAAACCAGGCTTCAGACTTAAGCCTAATATTCAAAAGGTTTACTGTTACACACAAAATTAAAAATTGAAAAAACATACAAATAATAGCTTCGATACCATTTGCATTATTTAAATCTCAATTACTATAAAACTGCTCCAAATAATTTTTAAAAGCATTTAGTATTCATAAATATTCTCGGCCTTCAGGGCTTGGGAGGCTGTGCAACCACAAACCCACTCTCTCCATCAAAATTCCATTCTTGCTGGAATAACAAGCGAAAAAGGAAATGGAAGGAAACGCCTCGGTGGAATGCGGGAATTAGAGAGCCTGTGGGGGAAAAAATAGGGCCTTAAGGGAGTGGTGTCACCTCAGGACAGTGTAGGCAAAGGAGGCGTACAAAGCAAGAAAGAAGAAAGAAACAAGATAGTGAGGGAAGTAAATAGAAGCTGGCTGGAGAAGTGGCCAGAGATGATGGAGGTAGATAGCGAAGGGAATAAAGAAGTGATGTATAAAATGGTTAAGAGTAGAAGAAGGAACAGGGAAGAGAGTGTTGTAAAGGGTGTAAGAATTAAGATTAGGTGGATAAAAAAAAGAAACTTAAAGAGATGTGGAAGAAGCTATTTGAGGAGTTTCTTAATGCAAAGGGGAATAGTGAGGAGGAAAGAAAAAACGAAGCTGACAGCAGTCACGGAATTACTAATGATATAACCTGGTTGGATGTTGAAGAGGCACTGTAGAAAATGAAGGTTGGGAAGGTACCAGCAGTAGATGAGGTTATTATGGAAATACTGAGGGCAGTGGTAGTCGTGGGACTGCAGGGGATGTACCGAGTAATGAACATAGTGTGGAAGGAAAAGGGGATTCCTGGTGACTGGAATAAGGGGCTGATTTTTCCTATTTTCAAAAAGGAGGATGGGAAGAAGTGTGGAAATTATAGGGCAATGACACTTATGCAGTGGCACAAGAACGTTTTTATTAGCGGGGGTAAAAATAAGCATGTGCTTTTATAGGGAATAAAATTTTTGAGATAAAAAAAAAGACCAGGAAAATGTAATACAGCTGTCCCTTGCACTACGCGGGTGATTGGTTCTTATAAATAATTGTGTAATACGAAAACGCGTAAAGGGAATTTATTTTAACATAGATGAGATAGGGCTTACTCTAAAGGAAAAAAGTAAGTAAAAACCTAAAACTTGTAAAGGAATGCAATTTGTATTAATTTATCTAACTAGTACAATACTATAGGTAGCCCACACCTTTTGTCGATCTTCAATCGCCTGAAATTTGTAAACAAATGCAATTTTTAATAAATTTATCTAATTAATACAATGCTACAGGTACACTTACTGTTAATCTTCACTCGCATGATAAATTAACTGCATGTGGCAAATCTAGATTATCACTATCATACGTCCTCAAATCCAATATCTTGCTATGTCAACAATGTCATGTCTTGAATTGGAAAGCTCGTGTTGAGGATCAAAATCATGAAAATCAGAAACTTTAGGTCAAATATTTTTCCAAACTCCCTTCATACAGGACTGTTTAACTTCTGCCCATGCATCTCCAATGTTGTCAACACCACCACCCCCCTAACACCAAACTGTACAGTAAAGATCTTTGTCCTCACTGGAATGTGCATGCACAAGGTCATGTCACCACTGCACAGGGTGACTGCGAAATTACAGCCGACCATGCATTATTTGTATTATTTCTTAATCACGTTATGGTGATAACATATAAAGTGATATCGCGTATAACAAGGAATACCTGTATTTAATGGTTCCATTGAGCATTTTCTCATTTATTTTAGTCATGCCAAACATTAAAATTAATACACACAAAACAAAATTAAGAAAAATTATATCTGCTGTAGCTTAACAAAAAATTATGAAACACCGAAAATTAAAGTAGGTTTCCATACACCTTTGCTCTATATATTCGCTACTAGCTATAAGACCACTAACTAGTTTTTATAATTTTCAAGTTTGTTGAGCCTCTCAGGGTATACATTCAGCAGACACAGGTGATGTAATCTACGTTGCCTCATCATGGAGCGAATATAGTGTTTTTTTGGTATAAGTATTGAAAAACTTCTTTCTGCAGTAACTGATGTAGCTGGTATCAATATCAGAGTTTTCAAAATCTCTTCAGTGTGTGCTCCAAGCACATTTTATTTCTGTTAATTTACCTTAGAGTAAACTTTGTATCTTGCCTCAACAAGATCTATACATTATCTAAAAGTTTTACTATTTTTTTTGGGGGGGGGGGGTAAAAATGATACTTTTTACCCCCCCTAAGTTTTTAGGGGGCGTAAAATTCCCCCCGATCCCCCCGTTCCTCCGCCACTGCACATATATGCCAATGTGAGAAAGTACTTTAAAGAAACAACAAAAAAGTACTGGAAGGAAGGGTAAAGGAGGAGCGGTATGACTTCAGACCAGGTAGGTCTACAGTAGACCAAACATTCGCCGTGAGGAAGTTGCTGTAGTACCATTATGAGTTTGGGAAGGATCTGCTGATAGCTTTTCTAGACATAAAAAAAAATATGATAGTTTATTCAGAAATAAGGTGTGTGAAGCGTTGACAAATAAAGGGGTATAAGATGGAATAGTGGGGAGAGTGAGAGAAATGTACAAAGGAAGTGTAAGCTGTGTGAAAGTGGGCGGGGAGAATACGGAATGGTTTGAGTTGAGGAATGACTTGAAACAAGGAAGCGCACTCTCACCATTGTTGTTCGTGGTAGCAATGGATGTAGTGATTAGAGAGGTGGTAGGAAGAGTATGGAAAGGAAACATGAAAGCAATGGTGTTTGTAGATGACCTGGTGGAGAAACAAGGAGCTAGGAGTGCAGGAACAGTATGGAATTAGGTGGTAGAACAGTATGGTATGAAGTTCAATGTAAATAAGAGTGAATTGCTGGTTACAACACAGAAGGAAAATAGGCACACAAGGGGAGTAACATTAAGATAGCAACTGAATAAAGTGAAAAATTTCAAGTATCAGGGAAGTGTGGTAGAGGAAAGAGGAGAAAACTATAGTCCGTTCCACTCTTACTCTGCAGTACAGGTCTTATGGAGCATGCAGTTTCCAGATATCTTCCACTCGAAACATATGGACAACCTTTATATTCAAACTTAGCAAATTATACAAACTTTATACATGCTAAGGCAATCTATCTGAAGTTTGGGTTGTCAAGAATTGTGTAATGTGTATGTTTAGTCTTGATAGTGAAAGTGAAAGAGAAAAAAAAAATATTTTCTCCATGCAAGAAGCACTTTGGTCAGTTTTATCGCTTTGACCGTTAATTTTAAACTTGTAATAGAATATAAATATTTGCTATTTATTTCTCTTAACCTTTCAGGAGAAGGTTTGGGGGGAGGGGGGACTTAGTCTAATGGTGCAAATTGTATGTGTGTCTTTAGAAAATAAGACCAATGGCAGACGATCTCAATATTGGACCAGAGAGAAAGATTGGGATGTCACATCCCTGTTTCATTGTAGCTGAAATAGGACAGAACCACCAAGGAGATATAAACATAGCAAAACAGCTCATCAGCGCCGCTAAGGTGAGTCTTTATAGGCATGCAAGTTTGGGTAAACCTGGCTGGAGTTTGAACCTTAGTCTCTTTGTCATGGTTACTAAGTGAATTGTGGGTCTAATGACATACATCACACGACCCCTAATAAAGTTTTGTAGAAGGTATTTTTTGAAAAAGGATAAACAAAGTCCAGCCTTAAAAAAATAATTGATTCCCTTCCCCCTTCTTTCTTACCCCCATCATCATTATTAGAACCCACACATTTCCAGGCAAGCGGCGCTGACTGTGTCAAGTTCCAGAAATCTTGCCTTGTGGAAAAGTTCAACTCAGCTGCTCTAAAACGACCCTACTTGGGCCCCAACTCTTGGGGTGACACCTACGAAGAACACAAGCAGTTCCTAGAGTTCTCTTTGGATCAGTTCCGAGAACTGCAGGAGTTTGCGACAAGGCAGGAGGGAGTGATGTTTTCTGCTTCTGCTATGGATATGGTGAGTTTTTGCTATCTCTTGATCGCATTATAGAATATTGGAACATTTTTGAAATTTCCTAAATTTAAAATCAGTATCTGTGGTTTGTAATAACATTTTAGATAAATCATAACTATAAATGGAAATATAATTTATCCATCTTGACATTAAAGTTTTTATTATTACATTTAACACTAATTTTATTAACGACTCACCTACTTTGGTGGTCAAATGGTCTAACGCACCAATCTCACAATAGACTGACTCTCGATGATGTGGAGACCGGGGTTCAATCCCCGTCGGGTGTACATAGGATATTTTTTCACTTTCCCTCCACACAAATACGATTACACCTCCTATAAGTTCAACCTTCATTGTTCTTAACACAGTAGTTTAAGCCAAACATGTAGTAAGACTTGATCCCAAAATTATTATTAGAGGAAGTGTACCCACATTAGTGTGAAGAGGTGGAAAAATCACAGCTTGATGAATCACATGTAAAATACCATCACTAGTCCAACCTCTACCTTATTGTGAAATGTAATTGGTAAACTCATTCTATTGCAAGCCTGATTTAGAGACTGCATGACCACTGAAGTAGATTTAACACTAATGTTGGATTAGGTGAGAAATCAACACATTCAACTTTGATCCTGGAGTTCAATGTTTGATCCCAAACAAGTGGAATATGGGCACAATATGGTTTTTTTTATACTTCCTCCAGACAAATATTGGCACAGTACCTTTGTATTTACATTTATTATCCTGTTTCATTAGTTTAAATAGCTTTTTTTACTAGTAAATTTAGGTTTTGGGATTTAACTTTAAATTGTTAGGATTAAATAATAAGATAAGAGATTATTATTTTGGAACTGCACCAGTATTTGTCTGGATAAATTATTTACCACCCATGCCCAGTTGTAGATTGAATCCCGATTTCCTTGTTGTGTCACTAAATAGATTTGAAAAACAATATTCAAAAAATGACCACAGCATGTGTTTATGTTGCTTCAATTTTGAGCACGTAATCAAGAGCAGAGTGTTAAGTTCAGAAACTTAAAAATATTTGTATTTATAAATATTAACATGATGGTTTTCAGAGGCGCATAAAGCATAGTGTGTTATTAGCACCTGTAATGCCAGATAATATTAATTTTAGATGAGTGTAACACTGTTTACTTTTGCAATCCAGAAGAGCAAAATTCTGTCTTGATCAAGATTCAGATTTATCATTAAGAATTAAAAAATTGCTAGTTAAATTCCTTTTAAAAACCATTTGATACCTATAATTCTTTTAACATTTTTTAAAAATCTTAGGTGTCAATCGATGAACTTGACTCCATGAATGTTCCATTCATAAAAATTGGTTCAGGAGATGCCAATAATTTGCCCTTGCTCAAGTATGCCGCCTCAAAAAAAAGACCACTGATTATTTCCACAGGTTAGTTGAATATTAAAAAAAATAACTTTTTAAGTTTCCAGAACTACCTGCCAGATAGCATTCATTCATTAAATTATTTGTTCTTAGATTTTTTGTTCCTCTCCAAAAGGTTTCAAATATGAATCTGAAAAGAAACACCACTAAAATATAAATATGTTGATTGTAGCTATAGTTTTTGTGAGCTTTTCAACAAAAGAGAGGATTAAATCACATGTCCTCCAGATTTAGATTTGAACTTTGACCTTGTCATGAGCAAGCAGGTTTATTCAGAACTTGATACTACATTCACACACATTTGAGAGCCCTCATATTTGTAAAGATGCTCACAAATCTGACACTGAAAATCAGATTGTATGCCATTGCAGTTATTATTTCAGTGCCTCATCAATTAATAATCTGACACCCTAGCTAAGTGGGTAGCATTTCTGCCTACCGAGCTCAAGGTGCCGGATTCGAATCTCACCATGTCCGAAAATATATCCTTGGTTATGATGCAGCTTTGTCTTCCACAGTAAGCTGAAGGATTGGGTTTTGTCTCTGTTCTTTAATTAAGTTAGTTTGTAAGTCATTTACTGACTGATATAATCAATTCAGAAGGTGCATATGAAATATCCCCATTAAAAAAAGTAATTTCCGTAATAACCTTTTTTAAAATTCTTTCAAAATGTTATATTGTCCTTTAGAGACTATCAACACTAGTGTGGGTTATTACGTGCTGAGACTGCACTTTTAAGAGTTCTAAATCACTTTTACCCTGAACACTTTCACACTGCGTGAATACCAGTCACTCTCTCCTGAGGTGACCATTCAGCACCCCAAACAAAGCTTCAGTGCTGTTGACCAGAGATCAGGTCCTTGATAGTTACTCTCATTACACTGCCTAGGAATGCAGGACATGTCCACAGTGCGAGCTGTGTACCGGACGGTGAAAGCCGCTGGTGGTCAGTTCTGTCTTTGTCACTGCGTCTCAGCTTACCCCACCCCTCCTCAACAAGTCAACCTGCGAGTCCTTGACACTTACAGGTGGGAGTTCCCAGACATACATGTGGGTTATTCGGGTCATGAGCTGGGCACTGCAATCTCTGTGGCTGCTGTTGCTCTGGGGGCCAGAGTGAGTATTATATATTACTTTTAACACCAACCTTATTGATGGCCTTGATTTAAGAGTGAGGATTAGGAATCTAGCTTAGAGCAGCGGTTCCCAAACCTTTTGAATCACATGCTACCCCAACACTTTCTGTTATTTGGAGTGCCAAGATAGAGCTGAGTACACAGATTGCTCAGCTGTACCAACTGTCTGAGCTTGAATTCTCCCTCCAACCATTGTTTAAATCTGTTTTACTTTTGGTTAGACTTGGTTATAATGTTTCTAAGAATTGATGATGCCCCTATCTTTTCCAAACTTTGATTTACTGGCTTTGATTGGCTTCTCACAGCGTACTACAGATTGGGAATCGCTGGTTTAGAGCATTAGCATAAGGTAGGGATTAAAATCTAGAGAAAAACCACCTCAATTGGACATGGCCTCAATCTACAACTTAGGTATATAAGAGTATAAATTGGTGTTATTTTTTAAAATATGTGTGCCATATGTAAGACAAATACATATTGGGTCAAGAACATTTTCTGATTTTCTGTTGGGTTTTTTTCTCCTGAAAAATCTGAATTTTGAATGTCAGATTTTGTTTTCACCTACAATACTGGCAATTATTCTAAAATTTTTTAAATCATATAATTCGATTATAATAACCTTCTGATAAATAACTGTTTTTTTAAATATATTTAGTTATTTTTAAAGAGTTTATAGCAGTTTCAAAACTGACATATTCCACATGCAAAAATGAGCGTGCGCCATCATGTGTTCATCTGATGTCACTCTTGAGTAGTGTTAGCAATTGAGAAGAACGCCTTACATATAATTGTCTCTTTGTTAACTTGCTGTATTATTTCTATTTCATTTCGTGTTATTATATTATAATAATTGTAAATTGTATATATTTTATCATTTGTTATCTTATGTAAATCATTTATTAGCCGGTCTTTCCATGTAAGTATGTATTTTTAACTTTATTTCTTTACAATGGCTGCAACTAAAAAATCTTATAGGTGGTGCTTTGTACCATTGTGTGCAAACACAACCATTTCTACCCCAGATAAATTTATTCATGTACCTAAAGATATTCGAAGGAGAAAAACCGCAAGAAGAAATGTAAAATACATCAATTCATTCCAAGCCTCACAAATGTTTTGTTGTGAAGATCATTTTAATGTAAGTATTCAAAAGGAAGATATATATATATATATTAAATATTGAACAAAATAGGATCTGCATTGTTTGTATTATTTATACGTTAACAGTAACATAGTGATTGCCCATAATTAAGCAAGAAACTAAACTAACTCAAGGCTGCCAATTTTTTTTTCTTAGAACACACACTTTATTTTTTGAGAGAACAAAATAATCATACAGAAACCTTCGACCTTGTAAGTCATTTACTGTTTGTTACCTAAGCTAGTTTTTCTCAGCAAAGTGGAATGACATTAATAGTTTTAGATAATTAATCAAAATATTTTTTTTTTTTTCTTTCTGCACAGTTTTATATTTGTAGACCCACGTGTTCACACAATTTAATCATATTGGCTTGGGATGAGGAAGAAAATGTTGCCAGAAAATGCACCCGAATTTTGGTCGGGACACACATGACCAGCCCTGTCTCAGCTCAGTCTTTATGTAGCGGGTGACTTTGAGATGTCTTGTAACATTTTAAAGTTGATTGAAGCTTTCCTGCCATAAATGCTTTGGCCATGGGGAGCACAGGTGTTGGAAACGGATGATTTAATGATGGTATTTTTTTACTAGCATTTTATTTTGTGTGTTGCTTAAAAAAATAAGGGAGTTGTTTTCAGAATTTCAAACATAATTAGTTTTGTCGAGCTTTGAACACGTCTTTCTACCGCTTCACACGTGCAATGACTATGAAAATAAATCATTGAATAGTTTTTTTTAGCACCATGTCTTACTATCTGTTCAGTTTATAAGCATAAAATGTTCTTATTACACTAATATGTTAGGAATAAGAAAGGTCAAATAAAGAAGTGTACCCACATTTGCATGGAGGGAGAGTGGGAAATTGTTCTGGAACCGAGACCGGACCATCACCGGGAATAAACTCGACCCAGTCATGTATGTACTGGCCTTTAGCATGAAGGGAGGTGAGGGAAAACTAAAGCGTTAAATCACAATTTGTAAAACCACACCCAATGCACTTGGATGAGATTCAAAACCCGGCCTCATGGATATGAGAGTAGCACAGCATCGTGAGCTGGACACCCTGCCTTAGACATTGTAACCAATGCTTCAAGTAATTTTATCTATGAATAAAAAATCTTACACACTTGTAAAAAATACTTGATTGTTTCTAAAAATGTATTGGTTCTAAAACATTTAATGCTATTTCTCGTTTTCAAAAATGCTGGCTAGACTTTTGGAAATAAGTATAAACCAAGCTTCTATTATCAGGTCCTAGAGCGCCATATTACTCTGGACAAGTCGTGGAAGGGTAGCGACCACATCTGTTCCCTCACCCCGGAGGAGTTCAAAGAGCTAGTGAATCAAGTACGTACTGTGGAGCTAGCCATGGGGAGTCCAGTTAAGAGCTTTCAGCCAAACGAGCGGCCCTGCTACAATAAACTGGGCAAGTCTGTTGTTGCGACAAGACCACTGCCCCAGGGACACGTTATACGAGAGGGTGACATCATAGCCAAGGTGAGCAAAGACTTGGACTAATAAAGGGGTGGTAAATAAACACAATAGCTCTTAATACTTTTTATTCATCTATTAGTCACTGCAAAACTATATTAAATATTGAAATTGTATTAAATAAATTTAATAAAATAGTAGAAAATTAAACAAAAGTTAAATTTAAAACACTAAGACTTATTTTTTAACACTTCACATTTTCCTTAGAAGATAATAGACAAAATGGGAAGTTGGCTTTAAAGGTGCCAACTTAGTTGTTGAAGAAGGAAAGCTTCTCCTGCTGGATTAAATATGTTCTTGAGATTCAATTCCATGTGGATGATAGGTGGTGGTGCTAATGCTCCATCAAGGTTTAAATGTGGAATAATTAATAACTATTAAGTGTGGGTTGTTTTCTATATGCTGTGATCCAATGACATGCCATATTTAAATGAAAAGTGTTTTAACATAGTTTTCTAAAATAAACAATACGAAAAATGTAAAAATATAGCAAATGACACCTGGAAAGGAATTTGAATCCTGGTCATCCAGGTTTATATGCTAAATATACCATACAAGTTCTTAATCAGCATGTCATCTTAAAAGTCGTGTTTGTTTAAAATATTTCAGCTTCAACGACTACAAAGCTTCACCAGGAACAAAAATTACCATCTAAAATATAAACTTATTTTTAAATTTAGTGATTCTGTGATGTTATGTACATTAAAATAAATTAATAGTTTGAAAAAAATAACATGTTTCAGGTGGCAGAGCCCAAAGGTTGCCCAGCACATAAAATATCATCTTTAGTTGGTAGGACACTACAAAGAAGTGTTGGTAAAGACCAGAGTATATTTGAAAAAGATGTAATCGATTAAATGGAATTAATGTTCATAAAGAATGTTTCAAGTATAACATCCTGAGGAAGATGTTATAATAGCATTGAAATATTGAAGTGTGTGTAAATAAAATGATAGAATAGTAGGGAATGTTTAAAAATGAGCTGGCCCAATGGTTAAATAATTTTATAATAAAGGAAATTGATAAAACTAAAGAAAAAGGAAAGATTATTCTATTTGTGGTAAAATGTGTGTGTGAGACTACTTCTACTATAGAAGACAGAAGAAAGGAAGAAGATGTCACCTTTGTGTATTGGATTCTTTCCCTAGGTGGGCTTTCTTCATCAAATTTACTCTTAGTTGTTTATTTTTCCTTTAGTTTTATCAATTTCCTTTATTATAAAAGAATATTAGGGAACTAATAGAGCACAAATAAAAGTAAAAACACTAACACACATAATAACAACATCAAAATGTTAGTGTTTAGTGTTTTTACTTTTATCTGTGCTTTATTGTTTCCCTACTTACTATTTTATCATTTTATTTATTACAAATTGTTTTTGCTCAATACACTTTATTCCATACATATATCTCTTACTTGTATCTTCTTCCATGAATAGTACACAAAGGAGTGAAAATAGATTTTTCCTTAAAGAGTTATTTATTAAATAATATTAATATCTGCAGTGAATGTTTAGTGAATTGCAATATTTATCTTTTTTTTAAAATATACAAACAAATTAAGGTAGTTTAGCAGACTTCTATCCTTCGCATCAATGATTTGATGATGCGCTAGAGAGTTGCGTACAATCAATAGAAAAACAATCAATCAATTTTAGGTTTTTAGCCTCAAATGGGAATTGCTTTACACCTAACAGGCCTGAGAATCATAAGAATAAGTTTGTGCACAAGTTCATAAAAAAATTATTAGATGTAGCGGATTATCTTCAATAATCATCCTCGTCATTCCATATTTGATAAGGAACAGTGGATACAGGCATTACAGGGATGTCTGGTGAAGGAACAGCACCTCCTATAAGAAACGAGATAATTAAAATTATTATAGGTCATGTTAACTAGTCAAGGAAGAAATATCGACATATAACATTATGTAGGTTGTCTGACACCTTAGTTCAGTCAGTAGCATGTCTGTCTTCTGAGTTAAGGGTCCCAGGTTCAATTCCTGGCATGACTGAAAAATTTATCATTGGTAAAATGTGGGTTTCCGCTTTCACAGTGATAAATAAATGGCCAAGGGCTGGGTGTTGTGTTTGTTCTATGTTCGAGTCTTGTACTGATATAATCATTTGGTTCAGAAAGTGCACATTAAATAACTCACATCAAAAAAATCAATATATGTAAGTACCTCAACATGTGAAGAGGTTTTCATTTAAGATTTATTTATCTATAAGTCATTATTTCAAATACAAAAATACACATCTGTTAGACAGTGTTCCCAGATATAAGTATAGATCACCATTATATAACATGGTATTTATTTAAGATGGTCGACAAAATGAGGCAAGACTGGTTTAAAATTGTACTCCGATAGCACGGATGAAGTGAAGAAACAGGGAGTTTACATTTTGTTTCACTAGGTACTCTGCGCCAACCGTTAGCCTAGTATCACTTTATCATCTTTCTGTTTTATTTTTGTACAGGTTAAATGCCATCTACAATTGACACAAAGACAATTATGTTAAGGCAATTATGTTAATTTTGTGTGTGTATGTGTGTGTGAGAATATTTCTACTATAGAAGACAGAAGAAAGGAAGAAGATGTCACCTTTGTGCATTGGATTCTTCCCACATGTTTTATCTTTCCCCAGGTGGGCTTTCTTAATTAAATTTACTCTTAGTAGTTTATTCTTCCATTTTCTTTATTTCTATAGTCGGATACCAACATCATGTTCTTTTTTCGAATGATTAAATTGAAATTAAATGAATTTATAAAGTATTTTGTTCATATAAAATAATTAATAAAAATAAATAAAGTGAACCCTATTTGTTGTTTGAATTCTGAGTCTTGCTAACCATGGTTTTGAGCACCACAATATTTCCATGAAATGTAGCCTCCATGTTATATTAGGGTTAACTGTACACACTGTTTATCCTGAAAGGAGAGTTTTCCCTTTGCAGATTATACATTGGCTCTAATCTTATGAGCTACACTAAGTTTTATAAGTCTAGGTAGAGAGAGTACCAAAAATATATTTAAATATTCATTTAAACTAAATTTCATTATTATGCATAGATTATTTTAAGTCCTAATGTTAAAAATAGCTTTATTATAATATGATACACAAAATACCAATTGATATAATTCAAAAGTAAAAAAATTATAAGACATGAAACATGAACAATTATTAAGGTCTTTGGAGAGATACATGTGTTATCAAAAGCTGAGGTTTATTCCCTTGATGAATGCTCCAAGTGTAATATTTCTATGATGTGGTTTATCCAATCTAACTATATCAGTATTGGTGCTTTTTTTTATTCATCTTTCTAGAACTGTTCTCTTTGATGCCAACCACTAAGATAATAGCCATCATACACCCACTTTGGTGGCAGCATGGTCTAAGACGCTTCTCTCACAGTAGACTAGACTGCCGATGACGGGGAGATCGAGGTTTGAATCTTGATTGAGTGTACTGAGGGTTTTCCACTCTCCCTACATGCAAATTTGGGTACCCTTCCTATAAATGTAACCTTCCTCATCCCTAAAACCATTAGCGTAATTAGTGCATAAGCACATAACCTAAACAGGTAGTAAGATGCAGTGCTAAAAAAAAAACCACCATACCAGAACTAAAGTATTGTAATAAAAATAATGTTAATTCTTGAATATTCAGATGCAGCATAAGGTTATTCATCTTGTGACTTATCTATGAGTTCATGTGACATTATTTTCTCCTTAGGTTAATCATGAATTAAGCTTTCAAGAAAATTGTAAAGTTCTGAAGGGTCACTGTTAACCTTTCAGCCCGGTGCCATAAACAATACACTACAAAACGGGGGGATGTATTATTAGTTTGTAGCTTAATTATGACACTTGAGGTGTGGACGGACAGAAAATATATGGCTACACATGTCAACAATTATTTGATTGGTGATATTGTGGAGACAGGAAAAATACATAGGGCTGTAAGAAGAAGTCTCAACTCCTCTCAAAAGCAAACAAAATATATTTGTCTAAATAATACCTGTTTGTTAAGGGAGTGATAATATGTTATGAGATGGGAAATTAAATTTAAAATTAAATTGGATTATTTGTGATTTTTGAATACCCCTGTTTCATTAACCTATTTAAGCAACTTTAGAGTAGTATTGAGCAGAAAATAGAATCCTCACGTGAGACTGGAGAGCTCAAAGGAGTGGATGGTGGCTCTGGTAACTTCTCGAGATCCAAGGTATGTTTGTCAGGCAGCGGTGGTCGGCACAGCTCCCAATAGTTGACCAGTTTATAAACATCTTCGGCCATCAGGCGTTGACTGTTTGGCCAGATATCCTCAAAATCATCTAGGAAGGAGAAAAACTCTTAAGCAGGTCTCAGAATATTCACACAAATTTGGGAGTAAGAAAATGGTTCCAGTCGCCAGATAAAATAAGGAATAAAAATACCTTTTGTCAAATAGAAAGTGGGTACAATTGCTTACCAATTACAACATTCTGATGAATGAACATATAATACAACACTGTGTGTAAGATAGGCACACGATTCCAACAATAAACATTTGGTGGTTGAATGGTCTAAGGCATAATTCTCACAATAGACTGGATTGCCAATGATGGGAATATCAAGATTTTAATCCTGTCAGGTGTCCTTAGGGTGTTTTTTCCTAATTTTTTGTTCACTCACTCACACTCACACTCACACTCACACTCTTTACACAAATGCAGGTGTACTTCAACTGTGTACAAAGTGAATGAGTGGTGAGACACGTTGAGAAAACATAATAAAATATTGAGATTTTAAAACAAAATCCTGTCAATGCAACAATACCTACTGATTTTGCATCACAGAGATAAAATGTATGTTCGCTATATGTATTTAGGTTATCCGCCCTAACTTTTTATCACTCTTCCACAGTCAACAAGAGTTTTAGGCAGACCCCAAAGTCATTAAAAGTGGACCCGGTACTAGGGGTAAAGGATGAGGTCCTACTAGACATAGTTTGTAAAAATAACTTTTCTTTGTCACTGTTACAAAACGAAAGGAATGCACGCAAATGAATACTTAACTGAAGACTAACCTTATCGCTATTCTTTTTTTTTCCTAACAAAAGATCACAATATTTGCAATTAATTTAACCTAGCTTAATCTAAGACAGCTTTTGCATAATTTAGTTTGCTTCTGCTTTGAAATGGAAAATAAAATACTAGGCCTATATTTTTCAATACACACAAAATTATAGTAAAAATATAGCTGGTCAATAAGTCATATGTTTTTGTAGTAAGTTATTTATACTTTTTATCTTCATAGATTTCTGTAACAGCGCTACCAATACTGGAGCAAGTCTGTCAAATCCTATTATAATTTCAATAGTTTATAATGTAGGTCTACCTTAGATTATTTTTATTTTACTCTAAAACAGCTTTATTTTATAACTAAATAATATATGCAATTCTGTAACTCTCAAAAACAGCACTTTTCAAACAGTAAACTAATATTTTTATTTTTCCTTTATTAGTAGTAGGCCCTACTAAATTATAAAAGTTCTCAATATTGCACACACAACTCACATTAATGTGAATAGTAGATTTAATTATGATGTTCGGATCAGATGAAGTATATCATGAAGGCTTTGATAAGATATCATGAACAGATTCATAATTTTATTGTCTTGTCAACTGGTTTATCCACATTTTTTGCACCAATGATGTACATACGAGAAAGGTAGAGTTATCACATAACCTAGTAACGCAAACTAAAATACAACAAAAATAGTCGCACAAACTATCTTCGACCTAGCAGATAAAAGTTTGTGTGCACAAAGGCTTCACACACACAATGTTGTCAGTCACTTTTAAAGCGAAGGGTGGTGTCCAACTCCAAGTGATGCTAAAAGTTTTGCATCATGCTTATATTAGCCAGGCTAATGAATATTCTGGGCCAGGTACCATAGCAACAATAGTCCCCACTACCCCCCTTGTTGCGGACCTGGGTTCAGAGAGAGTATACTCTCACAAGATACTCGTTATTAATATAGACTTGGAGACCACGAAGGTAATCTTATGTTTAGACAACTCCCAAAATAAAAAGTATGGTTGCATGTGATATGTTCGATTTACTTTAAATACTTCAACCACACACTACATTATTTTATTTTATAAATTCTTAAAACTTTTAAAGAGCTTTAATTGATGAACAAATATATATATATTAGCATTAGTATTTTTATAAAAACAATAACACAAGTACAAAATTAGCTAAGATACTGTAGTCTGTTAAAAAAAACTAATCACCTCCGAATTTAGTTTTAAATAAATGAATTAAAAGTTACTAGCCACTTGTTAGGATTAAATGACCAAATAATCCAAATGTGATTGATACTGAAAATTAGATAAATATATGTTAAGAAGTAGTAAAAAAAAACACACAAGGAGATTGAAACTTAGTATTATGTTAGGCATATGTTGTTTTTATGAGTTTCATAAGAAATTTCTTTGCAGCCCATTATCAGGATAGGCCTAAGATTCAAAATGTATAAACTAAAGTGTACCTTCAAACTCTTCAATAGACATTGTCTCCGGCTCTGGCCAATCTGTCTGGGCAATGATTGCAGAAGCTTGGGAAGTCTTCTTCAATGAGTGTGCATCACTCTCAGACTTAATGAGTGTGCGTTTCTTAGCCGCTGACTGCACATTCCCTACATCTCTAAGAGGTGTCTTGCTCATCTTCAGCAGAGGTATTTGAGAATTGGAGGGAAGATTCTCTTGCTTATTGATCTGATTGTTTAATTTGTTACTGACGTCGCCAAACACTTTCTTCTGGATGAGCTTACCAGAAATAGTGCCGGCAGACTTGAGTTTCATGGGGTCTTTTGCTGTGAAAATTTAAACACCGTAGGTTAGTCATTAAATGATATATTAGTGCAGTTAAATTTTCAATAGCTACAAATATAACAATAACAATTAACTCTTCAAGTTTAGGAATTAACTTTAAATATAGGCCCTAATATAAGACTATTAATTATTAATGAAAACACTTTGTCTCCTAAATGTCCTCCTCCTCGCATCATGCAATAGTAGGGTGGAAACAACACCAATGTCCAGGCAGTCTAAAATGTTAGATTCACATTGTGCTTGGTTATTGACACTAACATCAGAATTCCAATCCTGGTTGAATGCTAAGTGGGGTTTTCCACTGAAGTATTGAGTTGGCAACACTGGGAAGGCCCTTCAGGAGATGGATGATCTGTGACGAACGTGAATCATGAACAGTGTCAAACTTTGAGGTGTACTAACACAATGTACTACAATTAACAAGTGCCAGATTAACTTAAGAATTAGTTTAAACAAAGTGTGCAGTATTATATGCAGCACAAGTAGGATTCAGATTATTACATCCACACATGATTTTTCACTTTGGTTCCCTTCTCTTTTCTTGGACTGGTTCTGGCACATTTTCTGTTACAATCCACATTTGTTGACAATTAAATGAACACGTGATTAGCAAAGCTTGGGATATTGAAATGATCTTTAGTGTGGATACAACCACATCTTATCATATTTGTTAATTTTGTAAAATGACACCTGGACACAGGAGTCTCGGGTTTTATTCCCGTGTCAGGGTGTCATTTTACCAAAACTAATAATCCTTGTTTTAAACATACAAATAAGAGTCAGGCCTTTGTTGTTTGAAAGTTATAAAACTTAATAAATTTTTCATAAAATTATAATATATTAAATAATACTCTACAACTGTTACTATTGAGATATACATCAATGCCAACAATATAAGAAATACATCCTTATGGCAATTGTAAAAGGACGTTATATAATTTAAACTTTGCACTATCAGCTTTTGATGAAAGACTACATTAAATTATTCAAACAGTTTAAAATCCCTTGTGAACAGTTTAGCTTACTGTGGATTCACAAGTTCACCGAAAAATAAGCGCAGAAAAGAAATGGGGTCACGTGATGAGCTCTAAGCCAATCACAAGATTTCCACTTTATTGGAGTGAGATGTTCCGCTAAAAGTTCAACTCATCTCTACTTCGTCCGCTCTGCCCGAGATGTTCGGCATAGGAGAACCAATCCAATCTCAGAACTAACCATCTCATCATCTCATGCATGTGCATTTGATAAAGCATGCGCTCTACAGCCAGAAAAAAGCAGACAGCTTTGTTGGTCGTTGCGAGGAGATTTTAAATAACCTGTTAATGTAAAGCGTGTATTGGATTGTGCCATGACACAGCGTTATAATTTGAAAACATGTTGGTAGAATGATCTAAAATATATGTTTATTCACTAGAAAATAAAACATGTTGATAATCAGCTGTTTTTAGTTAGTGTTGCAATGCATCATGGGTCAACATACAGCGTGTGAATTGTTGCGCCACTCAAGCAAATTCTGCTTTCTATTTTAGGCGAACGTGTGAACCAAGCTTTAGTTAGTTGCATATCTGAATAACTGATGTATTTTATAATAATTGAAATTGATTAAAATAAAGAAAAAGGAGAAATAAACTAATAAGTGTAAATTTAACTAAGAAAGGGAAAGAGGGAAAATGTGAGAAGAATCCAATGCACAAAATAATGTAACAACTTCTTCCTTTATTCTGTATTCTATAATAGAAGTAGTCACACACACATTTAAACACAGAGAGAGTAATAATTGCCTTTATCAAACAAAAAGATTTTTGCACTAGAATCGTCTTAACATTTTTCCTCTTTCCCTAGGTGAGCTTTCTTAGTTAAATTTACACTTATTAGTTTATTTTTCTTTATTTTCATCAATTTCCATTATTACAAAGTTATTAAGCCACTGGGCCAACTCATGGTTAAATAATGAATAGATCTACTGATGTAAGTGTTCCAGATTCGATTCCCAAAATTACCGAAAAATGTATTATTTGTGAAATTGGGTGTTCCACTTTCACATTGAATTGACAACTGAGCTACTGGGTGTTGTTTCTGTTATAGAATTGAGTCAGTTTGCAAGAATTGGTTCAGAAAGTGCATATTAAATACCTAGGATTAAAAAAAAACTATTATCATTAGGAACTGTAGCCTAACTTTTGCCATCTATTAGTTTTATTTAGCACTGTGTCCTACTACCTATTCAGATTATATGCATATGTACTAATTACACTAATGAGTTTGGGATGAGGAGGGTTGAATTTAGAAAAAGTGTCCCTGCATTTGCATATAGAGAGAGAGAGTGGAAAATATTTTTGGAAAAACCACCTTCAGTACACCCGACCAAGATTTGAACTTTGTTCTTCCTGTCATTGGCAGTATAGTCTAACAGAAGAGTGACCCCTTATAATTCATTCAAGACCTAAAATTACTTGAATGACAGCTTAAAAAATTACTAGAAATAGACCCTAATACATCCCTACCCCAACAGCTTACATCTATCACTTTGGATCACTGTTATGAAAACAGATGGTAATATATGAATGTGATAGTTAACCACAGTAATTTTGGCCAATATTATGTATATATTTATTTGAGGTCAGACATAAAGCTTATTTATCATTTTTAGTTAACCACAGTAATTTTGGCCAATATTATGTATATATTTATTTGAGGTCAGACATAAAGCTTATTTATCATTTTATTCCACTTAAAAAAAAAAATTATTCACACAACTTCCACAAAAGGTCTAACGAAAATAGCTTCAAAATGGTGACCGACAAATTTAAACCATGTGGTTGAACATGACAGAAACAAGTTATTTACAATGATGCGTCTACGCAGTTAATAAAAATATTTTATTCAGTTAAATATTTTGAAATAATATAAAATAATCATTAAATAATATATTAAGTTATATACAAAAAAAGATAAGTATTTTCTCTTTTCCAAGTAAATACGTTGCCTGTATTAAAAGGTAGGCCTATTGATGTATGCACTATATTCCACACCATAGATAGCATTCCAAAACGGAGAATAAGTAATTTTAATTATGTTTAAAATATTCTTTCAAGTTAGATAAAAAGTAATAATTAAAATTAATGAAATAGTATGAGAAAGCTTAAGTGTATGTTATTTTAAATGTAAAATATAACAGGTAGTTAAAAAACTTAACATTCATAACAAAACAGTGATCTTTTACAAGTGTTGGCAACTCAAAACCTAAACATATGCTTTTTGAAATGTCATTCAAGTAGAAACCTATCATGAACAGACTCTAGAACATGCGGCCACCCAGCAGGTATATTTATTAGTAATTATGTAAATAGATACTGTAGGGGGTTTAAAAAAAAGTGTAATTTTGATTAATTATTTTCCCTGGCATTAAAACAGTAAAAAAATAACAGAGGTAATTTCCATGTAATATAGTAGGAAATCCAAATTTGTGCTATAGTAGGAAATCCAAATTTGTGCTCTAGCAGGAAAAACATTAGATCTAAAAGTTGAGTTAAACAATGCGCCAAGTAATCGCTAGGACATGGTGTTGATATATCCCTTGAATCCTTGAATGTAAATATGTTAAAAGAGATGCATAAGAATCTTTGGTGATGGTTATAAATGATTTACTTTGGCCACACACTTTCAATACAACTATTTAAAAAAAGGCCCAAGTTATGTACACTTATCAATTTAAGGAGGAATGAAAAGAGAATTTTGATACAATTGTAAGATTGAAAATAAAAAAAATTAACATGGATATGATAAAAAAAAATGTTTTTATTCTAAAAACTATCATAAACTTTGTAGACCTTTGAAATATCCAGCCAACACTGAAGTAGCATTTCGGTTTTCAATTTGAGTTTGTCCTTGGCTGGTTCCAAATATATCAAAAATAGATTCCTGCATGATGTCGTAAAGCCAAATGGTCGATATAGTTTGAATAATTTTGTGACAAAACTAAGGAAATATTTGAATTAAAATATGCTTCTAACGTTCAACTTCATCCAGATTCAAATTCAATTTTGTTTGGTTTTATATTTAAATCTGCCAACATCATGATCATCTGATAAAATAACACATAATTTACCAAAATTATTAAAGAGTTTTCAAAATGATACGATTGTAAACGTTTTAAAAATTATAGATAGACATAAAGTGGAAAGACTAAAAGTGAAACAGAGTAATAGAGAAAGAAAAATCTTTCATGTAAAGAAATGGAGGACGCATTAAAAAGTATGAAAAAAAAAAGCA
>CABFWO010000123.1:288380-314011 GCA_902155825.1 Timema genevievae
CTGCCCCCCCCCCCCTTCTCACGATGAGCATTAGAAACACAATGCTTAACAAAGTTTAGTTTTAATTTTTATTCAATGCCACCGTGAAATATACCTATGTTTGATTTGTTTATGAACATTACGTCTCAAACAAAATATATCTGTAAACCTTATACAGTAGAATAAGCCTTTTGAGCTCATTTGGTTAAATTTCGCATAAAAACTAGAAACGCTTTAGGAAGGTCTTAAAAGTCTGTTAATAAAATCAAAATCATAGTTATTATTTTATTTTATTAAATTTATACCTTGATTTATCTTATATAACAGTCCAACTCGGTACAAGGTGAAGTCTATTTTGTTAATACATGTTGCAGACATAAGACATTACAATTCACAGCCACATATAACAAGTCCTTAGGGTAACACCTCTGCCGCTCAACTTGGTCCTGGATAAAGAGCGTAGTTCCTCACATAGCCGCAGGGTGCTATCGTCACACATTTTGAGCAAAGAAAATATCAGGTGATTAGAAATAGTCTCTATATCAATCACCAAAGCTATTTATTTCATAGGAGTGGACTCTATTATGGAATGGAAGTGGGATATCTACACGCTCTGAAAATATTATTCTTTGATCAGTAGGATTAACTCCTTACCTCTCTTTCAGTGCCATCAATTCTTTGTAAGATTATTGTTTAGCCTACAACACTCACCAGTCTTTCTTTTTTCTATGCTCAACAATAAGTTGCAAAAGATTATAGTGAATTCATTTTTAGTTTAATACAGTGTTGAGTGTCGAATTAGTGTTCTTCCGATGTTTCACAATGACTTCAATAAATAAATTGTGTACATATTCTCAGTTCAAGGAATTTGATTCATCTCATACAGTACCTGCTGCCTATGTGACGGTTAAGCCAACTTTAATTAAGACCTATTTATTTATTATTTTATTAGATTATCACGTTTATAATAGTAAAATTGTAAATGATCAAGTTAACAAATAACAATTAAAAAACCTTCTGAAAAAGCTTCTGATGATGGACGAAAAAAATTGCCTCCGGTGGCTGAGGGGTCCTTTCCCCTACCCCAATGGGGCCCCCCTACTTCGTAATCCTGCGTACGCTACTACCCATAATGTAAAAGTTTATTCACTCAAATGTGATACAATATCTCACTATTTTCAAACAAGAACAGTTTAATGACAAAGAGACATGTTTTAACACAAGAACATCTGTTCCCTCATAATCAAGCAAATTACACACTTGAGCGTCATGTTTTGGTCCTTTTCAAGAGATGTGTTTATGTCAGTCCATTATTTTATAGAAATAACTGATCCAGATATCTTATGTATATCAATGGTTATAACATATCTACACTATGGTTTGTAATACTTTTCAGTAATTGCCACTAAATGACTTTGAACTTTTATCACACATGAGACTTTATCTCAAAAATCAAAAAGTTTAAGAAACCACTAAACTTGGAGATCTTAAAGAGTTATATGTCTGATGTAAGCTCAAAGTCAATTATCTCAAAATTTCCAGAAAATCCAGGTTCCACGACTATGTAGGGTGTTTGTAGTTACCTAGTACTACAGTCCCCAGCAAGTGTGCTCATGCCGCAATTTAAAATATATAAACTGTGCTACCTTTAACTTGGCGAGCTTAGAGAGGTAGTTACATGTTTGATGTAAGTTCAAAGTCAATTATCTCAAAATTTCCAGAAGATCCAGTTTCCACGACTATGTAGGGTTGTTGTAGATACCTAGTACTACAATCCCCACTAAGTGTACTCATGCTGCAATTTCGAATATAAAAACTGTGGCAGCTTAAACTTTGCGATTTAAATTAAGCTTTTGTGTTCTAAATATTGAATTTTCTTAAAGTTTCCGAAAGAACCACATTTTTGTATCGCAGATTTTAAAAAAAACTGTACCAATTTGTATGATAATTTATATTAATCAGGGGTTTTAAAGGCATATATCAATAATTTACTTATTTTTAATATAGTAATATCTTGTTATAACATATTTTGTCGAATTATTCTTTTTCTGTGGAGGTATCTATGATGATTTTTAGAACCATATCTGCTATTGGGCGCTTTCTATGACTCTTTTTAGAACTATATTCTATTGTTAGTTTTATTCATTTTTCCAATGTTGGGTAAAAAGCTTAGTTTATTGTGGATGTGGAGCTTTTCAGCACGCTGCCATCAAGAAGTAGCACAAATAAAATAATAAAAAAATGGCGAATACTAAGGATGTTACATTGAGTTCCATTTATTCAGATTTAAATCGCTTTGGTCAAAACCAAGAATATGAAAAGGCTCTTAAAGCAGCTAATAAAAGTAAGTTATCCTTTGATACATATTTTCAATACCATGAAAATCTCTCATCTCAATTATATGTCATACTTAGCCATATGGCATACACTATCCTTCATGCTTGGTCCCATCATAACATGAGTGTGTGGTTATTATTTCATACTATTGAGCTGCTGGCTTAAGTGAAACGTACTCGTATTTGTAAAGAGGAATAGAAGAAAATAACTTAGGAAGATTGCCAGCTCAGGATTCAAACTCTGACATCACTGGCAATTTAAACTAGTGCAAGTGTGACAGGTTGGACTAATCGACCAATTATTAAATATTTTTTGCGTGTTGAAGATCTTTTAAATAATTAATATGTTACAGAAAGCTAAAGTAGAGTAACAGTTTTAATATTATGATCTGAAAGTTAACATGCAACAAGGACATTTGATGCCCTGGGTGGTTCTCGATTTTGGCTCCCCGTACCCGGTGTGGAAAACATTCTTAAAAGAAAATTAGGGGACGGTATGAAGCAAGGGAGGTTTTTTTTTCAGTGTAAAATGATTAGAAATATGTTTTCTAGCACCTATACCTACATAATATAATTTATTTAAAAAATCATTTAGTTGACGTCAACCTCAGTGATCTTGGGCTAAAGTGTTCACCTCAGGACCTGATTTAGGCTAAGTTATGTGGGTTCATATCCATCCGAAGTCAATGGATTTTTCTTGATCGATAAAAATACACAGCACAACTTCCTTTGTAGGAGAAGTAAAGCTTTCAGTCTCATGTCGAGTTTTGCATGTAAAATACCTTTCCTGGCAAAATTGATAGGACCTTTTGATCTCACTCATACAAATAATCATGTGCTGATATAAATTAATCAGTCGGTTCAGAATGTGAACGTTAAATACCTCAAATAAATAAAACAAATAAAAACCTAATTGACCAGGTAACATTCTGCCTTATGCCGTAGCATTGCGTGGAACATCTCACTTTGGTTTCTTGCATCTAAATGTCTGTCCACCTAAACCTGTCATTATATTCAAATACTAATTTCGTTATCAAAACTCCAAGACACCTACAAAAGCCTTTCAACCTGATCCAGTAGCCACACCAAAACTACAATAATATGGGGAAACTGTATGTATTTGTAAATTAACATTTTTGAATAAAGTTTTTTTGCATTAACGAAACTTTCTTAGAACACTTGAGGCACGTTGGCTCAATGGAGATTCTACATATTTATTAGGCAACAATGCATAAAGCATCCACAAGCACTATATTTTTTTTTTAAGTAATCTAAACCTAAATTTTGTAAATTATAAACTATGAATTAGATTAGCAATCCTAACTTGTTAAGGTTAACTTAGCTCTTTTTATTGACATTTGACAATTTGGAAATCTTGTGTTTCCGTCTCTTGATACTGGAGGGTGTAAATCTGGCTTGCCTCACTTATATTTTAATTATTTAAAGTGAATACTTTACATTCAAAATAATTAATAACATCAGGATTTCAATAGTTTTTTTAAAGTAATAATATAATTTTTTTTAACTATTATAAATATTTTTTCAATTTATTTTTTCTTTTTTTGCTTTTTTATTTTTTTATTTTATAAAATTACACCTATGACACTCATTCCTTGACTGATGGTACCCAGTGCGGACCATCCCATCCAATCCCTCTCCACACCCCTTACCATGCCACTGGCAGGCAATGTCACATTTTGTGTTAACTTTTTTTTTTCAGTTCTTCAACAACGTTCTGATGAACTGAAAGCTTTTCACTGCAAGATTGTCTGTCTTATACAGCTGTCGAGATTTCAAGATGCACTGAAAGCTATTGTCAAGGAACCCAAATTGTCATTGTAAGTCTGTCTAGGATGGGTGCAGGCAAATAGATCAACAACAAACAGGAGGACAAAATTGTATACAGACAAATTGACACACAGGAACAATGTGAACCATGGGTAGGAGAAAGTGATAGACAACTAAATGGTTGACAAAATGTAAACAAATATTTGGAAGTCAAGGTGGGTCAAGTGGCCTACATAACTTGGACCAACTGGTCGACACAACTTGGACCAACTGGTCGACACAACTTGGACCAACTGGATCGACACTACTTGGACCAACTGGTCGACACTACTTGGACCAACTGGTCGACACGACTTGGACCAACTGGTCGGCACGACTTGGACCCACTGGTCGCCACGACTTGGACCAACTGGTCGCCACGACTTGGACCAACTGGTCGCCACGACTTGGACCAACTGGTCGACACTACTTGGACCAACTGGTCGGCACAACTTGGACCCACTGGTCGACACAACTTGGACCAACTGGTCGACACAACTTGGACCAACTGGTCGACAAGCTCATGCATAGGAGGACAAAGTGATCTACAGCCAACTGGTCAACAAATGTATCGGTCCGGTTAAGAATACACCTAGTGACCAATAAGTTAACACACAAAGTGCCCCCTAAGCCAAAGATCCTTGGTTTGACTTTAGTGTTATATTTCAACCCTACATTTAAATACATTCATGTGAACGTTCATATATACATTCTCTTACATTCCTGTAAACAGCTGTCATCTGTTACTATTTATAATATTTCAATCAATTGAATTATTAATATTTTCTTTAGCTTCTCACTACACTAACCATTTGAGCTACATGCATATATTTATGTAGGAATGAGGAAGGTAGAAATTAGAGTAAATATAGAATTATTTCCATGGAGGAAGAGTAAAAAAGCATTTAGGGAAAACACCTCAGTTTATCTTATCAGGATTCACATTCCATTCTATCCTACACTAACATTGCAGCATAATATGAACGTGACGCATTAGTCCATGCAACCACTGATGCAAGTATTTATTAGATTTATACATTATAAAAAAAGTATTATTTAAAGATTTTACATGTTCTTTCCTGTTAAAAACTTTGTTGTTGAGCGCATTGTTTGCAATGTATATATTTGTTGGTTACTTGCCCACTCTTGTTTGGATCCATCTCAACTTTTGTTTACCAGTTGGTTTTCTCGTGTCAGCCAGTTGGCTTCCTATTAGTTTGTAAACCGGTTGGTCCTAGTTATATCAGCCTAAAGACCCACCCAGTCTTTCAAACATTTGTTCACATTTTGTCGACCAGTTGGCTGTCGATCATTTTGTCCTCCTGTGTGTGATCCTGTCGACCAGTTGATCCAAGTCGCGTCTGCCACTTGACCCACGCAGCCTTCCAAATATTTTTTACAGCTTGTCAACCAGTTTGTATGGTCCCGCCTATGCCATCAGATGAACATTATCCGACAGTTAAAACTTTACCAAATCTACTCTCATTTGCTCATAGACAAGCCCATGGCTGTTGTGACTTGTCATGGATATATAATGTCAATTCCAGCAGCCATAAAACACACAATCTGTATAGTAAGGCTATTTTAATGATTAGGTAAAACATAAGGGGAAAAGCAAATGATACTTTTATATATTTAATTTATTGCCCCAACACTCTATCATAGCTTATAACCTGCAAGGTGACCTGGTGGTCTAGGGGTAAGGTGTCAGACTTCTGTGCTGGAGGTCCGGGGTTCGATCCTCGGTCCCGGCACAGATTTATCTGAATGCCAAACCCTTCCTTCACCTCTGACAAGACGTGTATTAATCAACAACTTGTGAATGTGAGGAATGCCATGCCTCCGCCGTGGTTCGGATTCCACGTTAAACTGTAGGTCTTCCATTTCATCTCACAATCACCCTACCATTGCACATTAGCGTAAGTGTGTATAGCTCGAACGGGTAGTAAGATGCGGTGCTAATAATAATAATAATAATAATAATAATAATAATAATAATAATAATAATAATATAACCTGCACAAACCACAATGCTCTACCACTGTCTCTTGTCTCTTGTCTCTTGCTCATGATCATTCTTCACTTACGCCTATAGCTTAAGGCTGAGTCTGTCATGGACATGAGGAAATTGTCAGCTACATAATATGAGTGATCAATTAATAATCGTGATCTATCAGCTACCACACCCATCTGCTACTCGGGAAGGCTGTTATGCTGCAAAGTATACAATACAAGATTATAATTAAAGTGAATATCAAGGAATGTATATATTTATGATTCTTAACCAACCTCTTAACCTTTCATTTGTTAATGAATTAAAATTTTGAATAATATTGATCATTCAAACAAATTAATTTCTATAATGAACAATGATGTCATACACCCGAACTGATCATGGGTCAACATAATAATGCAAACAACATAGTTTACCTCACACAGAGAACACAGATTGAAGACAAGAACTTAGAGATTACTTCAAATAATACATCATTTGACATGGTTATTTAGGTTAAATATTTATGAACAGTTTTAATTAGCAAATACTATATTAAAGTGGAAATTAGGAAAACAATATAGTCAGGAAATGCATACTATTACTCGGTCAATAAGTTATTGACATCTTGTCTGGTTTCAAGGAATGTAAAACTCAGAATATACAAAACAATTTTACCAGGTGTCTTTGGGTGTGAACATGGAATCTTATCTTACATGAAGAAAATCAACAGGTTGTTTAAAGACAAGGTGCTTAGTAAGATATTTGGTCCAGAAAGAGATGAGGTTACTGGGAGTGTGGGAGGTTACATAATGATGATGAACTCATGACAAGACAGATTACATTGGGCAAAACATGCCAGCGCGACCTGAAAGAAATGGGGTGTAATGAGGTAGATTGGACAGTAGTTCAAGATAGGGATAAATGGTGTACTTTTGTAAGTGCGGCAATGAATTTTATAGTTTTTAATGCAATCGATTAAGTAATTAGGTAGGCCCTACAAAAGTCAACACATAAGATAGGCTACATTTAGTCAATTTTTACGTTTTTAGATTTCACTTGTGATGTTAGTGAGTTAAGTTTCAATATTTTTCAACACCCCGTCTTACTACCCGTTCGGGTGAATACACTTATGTACTAATTATGCTAATGGTTTTATGGATTAGGAAGATTATTTAATATGAAGTGTACCCACATTTGTGTGGAGGGAGAGTGAAAAACCATTTTGGAAAAACCACCCTCAGCACATCTGATCGAGATTCAAACCTCAATCTCACTGTCATCGGCAGTCTAGCCTAGTGCAAGAGTAGTGCGTTAGACCACATGGTCATCGAAGCTGGTTTTGTTTTAATTGTAGAGTTAATCATAGTTATGAAACTTGATATATATCTGTACTATTCAAGTTGCTGTCTTCTTGGGTGTACGATAGTACCAATGAAATAAAATATATCATATAACAAAGTTGGTCCAATAACCAAATGTCTAGCTAAGATCTGATTTTAATACCCGGCATGCCCTCCAATTTTTAGAAGCTACTAAATGGCTGGGTATTACCTTAATCAGTGAGATTTTTTCCCCAGGGACCTGGTTTTTGAGAAGGCTTACTGCCAGTACCGCCTGAACCAGCCACAAGAAGCACTGAAAACATTGGACTTGGTCCTCACTTTGTCGTTGAAACTAAAAGAGTTGAAAGCACAGATTCTTTACAGACTAGAAAGGTTTGTATCGTTGATAAGTATCCTTATGCCTATTGTAATTGCTTTTATTGACTTAACCATGTATGTAGGCTTAGAGACTGCGCTCATCACTTTTTTTAGCAATTTCAAACTTTTGTTTTTCAATTGAATATATAATTCAAAACCATTCTAGAAAATGTTGTGAAACTTTAAAATATGTCAATTTAATCCTCTCTTTAAAAAAAATTTTTTTTTAATAACAAAAATATACTTTATTTCTATATTTCTATTTATTACTATATTTAATTTATTTTTGCAAATTCTCTAAAAATGGAACTCAAATAATTCAACTATTACATATCCTCGGTCCCGGCACAGACATATGATTGCCAAACCCTTCCTTCACCTCTGACAAGATGTGTATTAATCACAACTTGTGAATGTGAGGAATGCCAGGCCTCCACCGTGGTTCGGATCCCATGTTATTTTTACATCTTGGCATAAATCCATCTACTGGTTATAGATGAAGGTAGTTAGAGGAAGTGTTCCTGCACTGTCATGGAAAGGGGGAAGGAAAATCACACATGGGGATCTACTTTCAGTGCACCATGTCAAGGTTAGTTGCTTGACCTTCCTGCCACTGGTAATCAAGTAGGCCTACATAGCAAGATGACCTCAGATGCCTATCGACTAATTGTGCTCTTGCTATTAAGAATATACTCCAAGGCTCCTATAATCTTGGGGGCACTTATGTGGTATCACTAATGATTGAAACAGACTTCTCAATTTCCAGGTATGAAGAATGTTTCGATGTGTACAGGGACATCATTAAGAACAGTAATGATGACTATGAGGAGGAAAGAGAAACCAACTTGTCGGCCGTTATTGCCAACATGTGCCATGACGATCCTGTGAGTATATTATGAATCTGGGTTCTATTTGCAACTGAAATTTCAAATCCAATTTGAACCTTTTAAAATAATAAGATTCAGCAATGGCTAAAACATAATCTATCATTCCTCAAACAAATAATGTTCAAAGATAAACTGTGAGGATTGTTTAAGGGGTTTTTAAGCTTCAGAGCTACCATTCTCGTAAGGAATATTCCAATATTAAGATATTTTCCTTCAAGCAAGTACCATAACATCCTGAAAGTAGAAAGAAAAATATATTAAAAACATACCCAAAATTGCCATCTAAACATATAAAATGAACCCTAGACCTTTAACTTGGTGTTTTGATATTTTGATATATTTAATTAGCATGTCACTTTGTTATAAATTTTTATCGGTGTGAAAGGTTGCTCCCCATTTGAACTGCATACAATAAGTTCTACCAGATATTGCTAAATCAACCTTTGGTATTTTCAGGTGAGTTCTATTATTTGTGGGATGTGCTTATTTAACTTATCAAATAATATTAAAATTAATCCATCAAAGGTATTCATCAAAGAGAACATATTTCAAATAATCACTATTACAATGATAGCTGTATATTAATATCACTTTACCATATGCATCGCACCAATCAGCTTGCTGAATGCATCTGAGTCAACAAGAGGGTAAAATAGAAGCTAAGAAGTGTGGAAGTTTAAAGTTGTCCTTTCAACAGTTTACTTATGTAGGTAATCATCACTGACTAAAAAAACCTGTCGGTCAAACCATTCACACCTAGCTAGATTCATTCTAACTACATTAAGTTACTGGTATTTCCTAAATATGGTTAGTGCATTGGGAAATGAAAAAATGTGAAATTTAATCAATGTCTAAATACACACACACTAGTATTTTAGTTTTATAATAATTTGTATAAACAAATCATTAATATTACTAACATATATATTGTTACAATTACTATTATATTACTAAACTATACATAATTTGTTATATAGTTATAAATGGTTTTATTAGCGTTTTAGAAAATACATGTTTTCCTCAAATTGTTCTATTGGGTTTTCTGGATTGCTGGTTAACCTTGCCTAATACCGCTATGCAACTAAAAAATGTGCGACAAGACAATACAACCTATTTGGGCTGTATATAATTTTAAAGGAAATACTTTAGCAACTGATGAAAAAATCTTACCCCCAGTACCCAGTTGAAATCTAATCTTGAAATCTCGAAGCAGATGACAATACAATACTGAACGAACATGCACTTGGACTTTGATTGCCAGTGACAAGGAGGGCAGGGTTTTAATCTCAGTCAGGTGTATTTGAATAATTCGTCATCTTTGATTGATCGCCGTGATTTTCTCCTCTATCCACACTATTGCAGGCACACCACCTTTAACACATTAACTGCTGACCTGTAACTGTGTTTTTTAATTATATTTGATACTTATATGTTAACTAAGTATTAAAAATACATTTTCTGACAACGTTGGAAACTTTGTGCATCTCGGATATTTTATTTGTTTTTTTGGTACAAAAACACACAATAATAAAAACTAAATCTAATTGTTTACAATTTTAAAACATGGTTTCAAACAGAGTTTTGGGGAAATCAGTGCAGCAGACCTTGCAGTTGTAAATGGTACTTTTTTTTTTGTGACCAACAGGCCAACCAACCTTTTATCATTTGTTACAAAGTTGTGATCTTCCAACAGCAACTTGCACCGTGTATTTATCAAAGAAACTATTAATTCACACTGGCACTCATGTCCAGCATTAGCATATACCGAGGTGTGTCGATGACGCACATGTGTGCTGTGACCAGTGAATTTGTTACACTGCTTACAACCTGTTCCTCTACTTCATAGATAAAGGTTGTTAGTAACATGGGCCCAGATTAAAATGAAATTTTCATTTTTAAATAAATTCACATTATATTGGTCATGTGTAGATAAACTTTGTTCATTATTCCCTTGTAGAAACTTTTTCTTCGGGATGTATTGAATCATATATTCCTCGAATCTGAATTTTAAATTTTCTTTAGAATCGCTAATATGATTTCAAATAGTAGAATCTTTAAAAATTGTACAATTGATAAAGTGAAAATATTTAAAATTGAATTTAAAAATGTTGTTTAAGGCTTGGTGCCACTGACGAATGATATTTTGTTTGTTATATAACTCGATAAACAACAAAAATAACTAATTCTTAGTAAATCAATTATATTAATACCATTTTTTTTTAAAATTTTGTTACTCTCCCAATTACACAAGTCCATATAATCCATTTTAACATTTGCTTAAAATTGTTATATCATATCACTGTCTTCATAATTGTATTTGAGATTTTTACACTATCTAATATCTTCAATACCATAGAAATTGAGAATTCAGGCATACCATTTCTAGTTTTTTACGGGTCTGTTTTGTTATTTTGGATATTAAGGTCATATTTTCTTGGCTTGTATAAGTCTTAGACATATTTAGGAATTTCTAATCAAACTTGGGTAACCTATCTTTATTAGATGTATATGAATAGGAATTTTTCACTTAGTTGAGTTTGAATGAAAACATTTGAGTTTTTTTAGAGCATTATTTGTACAAGAAATAATTCAAGTTTAATTTCTCCATCTAACCATAAATAAGTAAAAGAATATTTTTTCACGCTTTTTTTTTTAAATTCTTTTTAACTAGACAAAATGAGGTATTGAAGAACCCTACTTGCTATGAAATTATATCTTAAAATTGAATAAAATTAATCAAACTAGGCATTTTTGAGAACTAATGTTTTTCAAGTTTTTTAAAAATCGTTGAGCTCAAGCAACTACTAAAACTCGACTCGAACTCAAATTCTTAAGTACTCATACACCCCTAAATTTTTTTAAAATAGTATCATTATTTTATAAATGCATAAATACTCAAACATAAATTCTTTAATCACACACTTGCTGGAATGAGAAGATAATAGGGGTTTGCAAAAGTTTTAGTGCTTTGACTTGGCTTTGAAACAAATATCAGCTTTGACTTCACCTCAAACTTCAATTTGGTTTCAAAAATAATTCACATATTTGAATTAAATTCTCTTCATATTGAAAAAGTGTACTTTGCACACCCATATAAGATAATGTAGGGAATACACTTGTATGTTTGTATGGTTGAAAGTTACACATTCCTGGTCAGTCACTATAACTAAGCTGGGAAGGGTTGTTTTGGGAGAGGATAGCTATTTTTCTGAAGAAGGTATTTGTAATTTAATATTAGAATGAACAAGTTTATTTGTTAAAGGCTTTTAATTGGATAAATATAGTCTTTGATTTCCTTTTTTAAAGTATGTTTGATTTAGTCGTGTCCATTCATTATGAGTTAAGTTTTTATTTCTTTGTCATATTTTGTAAATTTGAAGTAATTGTTAATTTTTAGGTAATTTTATAGGTAACTTTTTGATCATTTTTAGGTCATCCAAGTCCGGGCCCGTTTAGTAACCACGGTCTTAAACATAAATACTAAAAATTAATACTAATGGTGCTCATTGTTTTGTTTGTTCTAAGAACCGAGATGTGCCTCAGCTTCGTGAGCACACTTATGAACTTTCATATAACTCGGCATGTCAGCTTGTTGGTCGAGGTCAGTACGGGGAGGCTGAAAGGAAGCTGAAGGCAACAGAGAAGTTGTGTCGGGATTCTATAGAGGAAGAAGATGAAGGCGATATTGAGGATGAGCTGGGAATCATCAAGTAAGGGTACATCATAGTTGATCCTCATTTGACGCGATTATTACATTAATACAGGGAACCCTAGATTTTATACTGGAAAATAACTACAGATGATTCAGAATTATAGCAATACAGAAACAATACCTTTATTTACCGGCAACAAATGGAACAATTTAAAGTTTTTTTTTAAATTTTAGTATTTTTAGATGGGTCAAATTATCCAATTAATTGGTAAATTAATGGTCTGGGGTCTGGTTTTTAAGTTTCCCCATGTATATTATGGAATAAACCACAAATAAGCATCATCATCATAAACATTTTCCTGCCATTGGCAGGGTCTGTCTCGAACATAAGGCTCTCCATTTACTCTTGTGCTCCCACCACTTCTTTTCTTCCTCCACACCGGTCCAATCCTCTCCTCTACATTCCCCTCAGTCCCTAGGTCTTCCTCTTGACCTTCTGCTTAACACCTCAATTTCAAGAACCCTCCTTAGAATTCTCCCCTCTTGCATCTTCTTAACATGTGCATACCACCCCAATCACTCTCTTATATCTAACAGGAGTTTCTTCTCTCTCTCTCTCCCTCTCTCCCTCTCTTTCTCCCTCTCTCCCTCTCTCTCCCTCCCTCCCTTCTTTTTATTTCTCACCCTGTCTATCCTTGTCACTCCTAACCTACTATTCAGAAATTTTGTCTTGCATGGCTGTATTCTGCTTTCATCCCTTTCCTTCATTACACAATTAAACAGCATAAAAACCCTAAAACAAATTCTGATTAAAATATTGAAAACAATTCTTTTAAAAAATCATTAGTCCTATATTTTCTTGATTCCTTTAATCTCAATTATCCTCAAGAATTTGACGTATTTGAAGATTTGATGGTCTCACCCCTATTTTTAAGAGTTGTACACAATTGCTGTAACATCAATCTATTTGCTACTTAACCCTTTGAGACGTCACTCAGAGCGATGCACGAAATATTTGTTAAAATTGCCAGCGTCGCTCACAGCGATCCCTTGTTTTCGAGCTCTTAGTTCAGTATTAAGTCAACAGATAGGGTAGATTTTATTTCCACTGCATTCTCTTATGTTCAAGCTACTTTTATTTGTCTTTGCACGGTCCCTGAAACCAATGATTTTAGTAGAGACTGTTCTAAATTAATGTTACTGCCTACAGGGTGCAGTTGGCCTACTGCCTACACATGCAAGGCCGCGAGAAAGAGGCCCAGCTCATATACACGGCAGCCTTGAAGCAAAAGCCAGATGACATAGGCTTAGTGGCTATCGCTAGCAACAACATTATTGCCATTAACAGGGATCAGAATGTGTTTGATTCTAAGAAAAAAATTAAGAGTGCCACACTCGAGGGACTTGAACACAAGCTGACATCGAGACAGCGTAAGAACATAGCAGTCAACCACTGCCTGCTGGCTCTCTACACCAACCAGGTCATATAAAAATACGCTTTTAAAAAAAAAATGAAATATTCTGAAGCTATTGTTTTCACTGCTGGGCATGTGAACAAATGTGCCATTCTTGTCTCATTTGCCAGTAACAAAGAAGTCAGGGTTTGAATCTCAGATGAGAATCGAGTAGAGCAATCTTGAAAACACATATTTTTAAAATTAAAATTAAATTCAGATATTTAAAAATAAAAATAAATCCTTGAAAGGATAATATAATTAACATGCCATATCTATGGTAGGAGAGGGGGTGACAGCATGTATCCATTCGCCAAACCATATGATCTGCAAGACCATAGGTTGAGTTGTTGTCACTTTTTGCAGTCAAAATGTTCACAACAAACAATTTGTTTTCAATTTTTTTATTTTTTTAGTCGTTTTACATTATTGAAACACATACTTAGAAAATAACTGCTTGGATGTGTCTTCTTTGTAAAAGCGGTGTCTGTGGTTCACTTAAAAAATGCTTTTCAAACAAGAGGTTTTAAAGTGCTTCATTCCCGACATAATTTATGACGGTGAACCAGCCGAAACAAATGCGATTGATGAACTTACAAATCGTCTCAGGTTGTGTTCATGCTCAGTTTACAAAATAAAAATGTTTTATTTTCAAATTAATATTTTGTATAGCTCTTTCTCTAAGTTATAAAAACATTTATTTATTTTTGTGGCCAGTTAAAACAAGATACAAATATGATTATAATTATTTTTAATTTATTATTTTATGTACTATATCTCCTGTTGCCACGACTATAAAACAAAAACATAATAGACAGTTTTATTAATATATTTTGTTCTTTCAACGAGTTAAGAAAACACCAATTATGCAAAATACTTAGGGAAGTATTAGAATTGTTTGAAAACACTTTATTGCTAATATAATATTACTAAGCAAATAATTATTTCCGAATAGGTTGACGTTGGTCATTTTCAACCAATGCTTGTAATGAAGAACCTTCTGCTATTTGTCATCACCTTTTCTTTCGTAGATATGTAGATAGGGTATAGTTTTACAATAGGAAAAACCTAAATTATGTTTTGAATTATAATTTTTTATATTGAAATGGTAATAATTTGAGCTTCAATAAATAATATGATTACTTTTTTTAATACACTTGTGATAGTAGTAAATGAAAAATGTATAATCAAATCTTGAGTCTTAAGTATTACAAGCTAGAGTTCAGATCTAAAATTAGAATACTCTTACATTCCAAGTATTTATTTAATCAAAACCGCTTTTCTCTTTTTTGGGGTATTTTGTATATGCATTTGGAAGAAGGTACACTAAATGTGTATAGAAAACGTATAAAAGAGAACGAACACAATATGGCTTTTACAATAAAAAGGACACAGCTAACACTTTTCATTACTGCCACTGGATGAAGAGGTAATGGCTTCCTCTTAAAGAAAATCAGTCACCCCCCCCCAATCCCTCGACCTAAGTTTCATTCTATCGAAACTCATCAGGAGGGATCGTGAAACACAACACAACTTCCTAAAGAGGAAACCAAAAAACAAAAGGGATAAAAAGGGAAATTGGTACAGAAAAATAGAACATTTAGATAGGAACACGTAAAAGGTACAAAAACCTAAGTCAGGGGATTGGGCGGTAACGATCGATATTTTTTTAAAGAGGCGGCCATTATCTATTTGTCTAGTGGCAGCAATGTAAAGTGTGAACTGTGTTCTTCTTTTCATTATAAAAGCCATATTGTGTTCGTTCCTTTTTATATGTTTTCTATCCACCTTTCCTGTACTTTCTTACAAATATATATATAAAATTCCAAGTATATAGTAATATTCAGTTTGCAAACTGTTCACCTAACATTCATGTTCAAAATATCTCAACTTAACTTGTGTTGCAGGCTGACCAATGCCAGCAGCTGTGTGTGCGGTTAATCCAGCAGTATCCAGACATGGGAGCGGAGGCCACATTGATTCGGGCGGTGCAGCTCGCTAAAGACGGGAAGAGCCGGGACGCAGCGGTGATCCTGGACAAGTTTGCAGCCCAGAATCCGGAACATCAAATGAAGATGAGGCTTGCAGCCGTTCAACTATTGCTCTCTGAGGTTCGGATGGGTCTCCATGGGAACCTAAATATTTCCTTGATGTAGTTTTGTATGCCGAGATAAAATTAATTCCAGTTAGAGTTGCTATATTCTAGTTTTTAGCTTTTTTTTACTGGATCATTATTAATTATCCCCTCTAAATCTTTAATTACTCAAATCATGGCGAATATTTGAGATTTGAGTGTTTAAAAAAATGTATTTAAGATTAGGACAAAATATTAGAAATTGTGAATTGATTTTTAAAGAGATTTAAAGCAGATTATTACTGCTATATTCCAACATAACTATAAGATAACTCTTAACAGCTGTTCAGTAGTACTTGTAAATATTTGTTCACTGACTAGAAGTGTTGTTACCCATATAACAGGGGGACAGGAAAGAGTCATGTCGCATTCTTCAGAACCTTAGTGAAGCTACCTTCAAGCCGGGTATTGTCAGCGCTCTGGTCACACTGTACCTGGCAGACGGTAACAGTGATGCTGCCTCCAAGGTGTTGAAAGACGCCGTGGATTGGTATCGCAAGAACAAGGTTGGTTTGAGGATTAGTTACTCTCATACTATATATAACATTACCTTCCACTTATGTACTAATTAATCTATAGCTATTGTATTATATTTGGAATATGGTACAGGAAAGGTGTATAGAAACATATAAAAGGAACAAACACAATTTGGATTTTACAATGATTAAAAATTCTTCAAAAATGTTGTTTGGACGATAAGGAGGCTCATTGGCTAATTGATGTCATATTAAATAGAGGAGATTGTGTAAAAATTTTAATCCTACATGCTTCCAAGTCATGACAGAACTGTGTTTAACATAACAAGACATCCTAATTAGTGAGATTGTTGGTTTCCACTAAAAGGGTTTATTTTTAATTTTTATGCAAAAATTATTAGGAAAAATTTAAATTAAAAAAAAACTCAGCATAGACCCAAACTTATAAGCATAAATTTTGTTGTGCCCATATTTTGTGGTCATCTTTGTTTGACTTTGAACTTTTCACACTCCCTCTTGAAGAGAACAAAACCTGAATTGAGGGAGGGATTCGGTTAAAATGAGGATTTTATTTGAAAATGAAACCATTAATTATTTTTAGTAATATTCATAGTTATTTTTTGGTAAGGAGAATTTTAAGATTAATAAATAGGGAAATAAAAGCTTAAATCTTGCATTTAAAGTTTTCTTTTCTTATTTATTAACATTAATCATTTGTTTAATGGTACCATTGTTAGGTGTAAAGTGTTTCCTCTTTGTCCATTGGTAGAAATGTGAGCTTTGAACTGTATCTTTCTTTGTTCAGTGGAACCATTGTTAGGTGTGAAGTGTTTCCTCTTTGTCCATTGGTAGAAATGTGAGCTTTAAACTGTTATCTTTCTTTGTTCAGTGGCAGCATCAAGAAGTGTGAACTGTTTTCATTGTAAAACCCATTTTCATTTACTTACCGGTATATTCCTCTTTGATATAGCTAATTTTACTGGTTAGGTGTACTGAGGGTGGAGTTTCCAAAATGGTTTTCCACTCTCCCTCCACACAAATGCAGTTCCACTGTCTCTAAATATAACCTTCCTAATCCCTAAAACCATTAGCCTGATTAGTACATAAGCAAGGGTTAGTGAGACGCGATGATAAAAAAAATTCACTAAGAAAGTATCCAAGTTTGTTACCCACGAACTGATTCAACCCATTGTCTGTAATTTGCATGTTAAGCATGATAAACAAATAACCAGCTGAATTTTGCTTCAGGTGAGCACAGGCGACTTAAGTACCATGTGGCGGCAAGCAGCCGACTTCCATCTTCGCAGCGGGGAACCTGCCGTAGCAGCCAAGAGTCTGGAGGAATTGCTCAGGATTAACCCTGGCGACAAGAAGACGCTGGCTCAACTTGTCTTGGCTTATGCGCAGGTAAAATCTCTCAAATTAAGAGTGCCTCCTACTTGAAGGTCACACTGCAATGTTTCTTGGAGTGACAGTTGTGAAGTTTCAATCCTCAAAAATAATCCTTAATTATCTTAAAACTCTATATTGTGATCATATTTAAAAAAATACAATTTCTTTAAGAAAGATTTAAATTTCTCAACATTTACTTTTATCTCAGAACTTTGACATTTTACATGAAATGTTCTTGAAAATGGCTAGTTTAATCTTTTAGTAATTTTTTTTTTACATTATTAAATATGTTTTAAGACAAATCTATGTGTGAAGCATGGTAGAATACAAACCAATCCAGGAGTGTACCCAAGGTTGATGAGTGTAATGTTTACCTAAAATTACTCTAATGTGTTTTGTTTTAAGCATAAACTTTTAGAGCAACAATTTTCTGATAGGTGGCTGTCTGGGGGCTTGAAACTTTTTTTAATGAATACTAAAAAATTGGATCTTAATAGAGTCCCACCTAAAATTTAAACATAATTTATCTATAAGCTAATGATGGTTACTGGCCCTGGTATTGATGCACTTGATTATATCTACTCCGATGTCATGTACTATAAACCTTGTATGTATCAACTGGTAGCACACATTTGTTTTATTGTCTTAAATATAAATAATAATAATTCAAAATAATTTAATATTTGAGCTAATGCATGATTATTTACACAGCCCTACTAAATTGTTGCAGATTGACCCGGCAAAGGCCCAAATTCTCAGTAAGCAGCTGCCGCCTCTCGACTTGTCCCAGACCATTGACGTGGAGGCTCTCGAACTTTCCAATTGGATGATGAAGAGCAAGGTAGCTAAGAAGGCTGCAGCCAAGGTTGAGCCCTCACCAGGTTCCAAGCCCGGGTAAGTTTAGATTAGTCGTTTTAAATTGTACCTTTTTATTTTATTTGTATAGTAACACAATGTAGAAACATTGTACAAGGATGTAAAGTAATTGATAGTGAAGGAAGCCAACTTGAAAGGATAGTTAGGTTAGGACTAGATTGAAAAAACACTTCTCTCTTCATTTCTTCTCTTCTTTACTTCTCAAACTAGTGCACCATTACACTTCACACCATGATATGAGCCCTCAAGTGAGCTGTATCGACCGAGCGGCGGCCGATGATAGCTATGATAGTGCCAACATTTGCCGATAGAGGGTATCATGTGATCAGCACAATGAACCCTCCAGTCATTAATCTCAGCTTTCTTAACAGGAGCTGCTACTTCTTGATTCAAGTAGCTCCTCATTTGTCCTCACGAGGCTGAGTTTGACACCGTTCCAGACCCACTGCTTCACAAATATATTTTGGAAGCACAAGGGATCAAACCCAGCCTCTGGATCTGTAGCCATGAACTCTGACCCTTGACCACACAGGTGTATTAATTCATATAAAATTATAAATAGAACTCATATATTTATTTGTAATTGTATGTGTCTACAATAAATAACTAGAAAAAAAGATAGCATACTACTTGATTTTCAACCATTAATGAATCTGGTCATAGTAGTAAGTTTTAAATCAGAAATGGGTCAGATCTAACTATTATTTTTGAGATTAATCTTTGGACATCAGTCTGCTAAGCAGGTTTTTCTTAGCTCAAATTGAATCTTTAATCAAAGTAAATATTACTCACAAATTTTGAATAACTATACATTAAGAATTCAAAACGGTCATGTTTCTTCTGTCCCTTTGATGTCATGTTGATGGTAGAAACCACATAGCAGATTATCCCACTAGCATCAAGCATGCCAAAATAATACCCAAACGGGCCACCGACGAGTTTTTCTGCTGCAAGTAAAACTGTGGCACATTTGGTTGAATGTATCGACTCCTCCTTTCATTGAGTTGTAGAAATCAATTACCTCAAGACTTTTTTGTTTCAGTATATATGACCTTTCCTTCATGCATTGATGAAATTAATAGAACAATTTTCCTCCTTTTAGGATAGTAGGACGTGAAGTGTAGCTTATCATGGGAGTTGAACAAAAACATAGGTGTGTTGAGCTTGCGTCCTTTTGTTTGAATCATTTCAATTTGAATAAAGGTATAGGCGTAAACCAATTGTCTACAGTCATGTTGCGGTCTGTCCCCTGAATACATTCGGTCAAATTTAGTACAAAATAATCTGCCAACAGCATATTTACACTGGGTGTTGTTTTACCAATGTAAGGCATCCCTGACATGAAGTAGAATGTGTGAGAATCACAGAGCATTACGATTTTTATCTGTATTTGTCAGGTTTGTTAGGAATATAGCCTCTGAATCCAAGAAGTTGCTCATCTATGGTGCAGTATACTGAAGTAGAATAATATTGTTTGCAGTTATCGACCAACTGACGAATATGAACATAGGGGTCTTCTTTGTTACGCAACGATTTGTCATCAAACCTTAGACACTGGATCAAAAATCTATACATTTGGAGAGGCATTGTTGCTCTATACACAGTTGATCCTCTAGTAGAACCCCATAATCTCGTTGCTTGCATGTGGTTATCTTTCTTAGCAGCACACACAAATAATATACCTATCAAAGCTATTATTTCTTAAACTGTTGTAAGACGACACCAAAATGGATCACTTGCATATTTTTGTCTTTCAATTTCTTAATTGGTAAAGTTACAAATATCTGTAATCATGGAATCATTGAAAAATAGCTCCCATAACTCGTGAGGTGAAGTTAGTTGTTTGGCTTTACCTATAGGACCTGGCATGGCTGCTTAAGTATTTATTTGTTAAGTTTTTCATACATTTTTTGAATAGTAGATGACCATTTATACCAATTTTTACCTTTCAAAATTGTTTTAGGAATAAGTAACAATTCATTTTCTGAAGTCATAGCCGAAACATTATCTAATCTGTTCTTTTTTGCTGCAGGAGCAATATTGTTGTCACTTCCAGAGTCCTCATTTTCAGAGCTTGGTACATAATCTGCATCGTCTTCAATATCCACATTCTGTTCATCATCCATTACATCATCTTCCTCTAACACATCAACCTCACATTCACCAGAATCCTCATTTTCACTGTCACATAATTCAGCAAAGTTTTCAAAAGGTTCATTTAAAGCATCTAATATAGCTTCATATGTTATTAATTTATCCATATTAAATACCTGAATATTCTGTTAAAACTAACACACTTATACATAAAATCAACTGCGCGAAAAACTGTAAGAAAAGTTACGTAAACTCTACTGTGGGTGAATATTCACCCAGGGAACTTACTGAGCACAGGATACAACAATCGTTCTGTACGTCTTACAAGGTCTGTGGCTAGAGTTGTACTAGAGAGGAGACTACACTGAAACACACAGTCCTGGCAAGTGCTGCCACCTAATGCTACACACTAGAACTAGTGCCTGGGTGAAAATTCACCCATGGTAGCATTCCAGGGCTAATTGAAATACTTGTTTAGATAAAACACTAAAAAAACCACATAAACTCATTTTAAAGATGAGATTTCAAACCACAGGTAGCTTCTTTAGGCTAAGAGTGTTCTTTGTTGGACTGCAAGGTTGACTGTCAATGGCTGATTTTGTTTTCCAATGAGGATTCCGCTCATTGTATAGATGGGAACACTTGGACTTGTCTTCAATAGTTCTTGTGTCAATAATTTAATAGAACAAAGTGAAAATAACAAGATATTTATTTATAGCATATAAAATACTGGTAAAGTTAATAATTTTTGTTCTGGAAGGAAAAGTCTGGAAATTTCAAAATTTTAAATGTGTATTAACCCTGTCTAGAGTCTGGCTGTTAGGTTTGTCCGAAAATTATGTCGGTACAAACCACTAAAATGTGACTACTTATTCAGGACACCAGGTGATGAGTTGATACAGAAAAAGAAATCCAAGCGGAAGCGTAAGGGCAAGCTGCCCAAGAACTGTGACCTCAACTCAACCCCAGATCCAGAGCGCTGGCTGCCTCGCCATGAAAGGACAGGCTATCGGCGCAAAAAGGACAGACGCAACAAAGACATCGGCAAGGGGACTCAGGGGACCACCACTGGCACCAGCGATCAGTTGTAAGCAAAAAAAAAAAACTTGTGTTTATGGGGAACTTAGTACTGGGTGGTTATACTGTCCAAGACATAATGCTCACAATAGATCGTTTAATTATTGAAAAATTAAAAATAATTTCTAAATAAGGTATCTAAAACTAACAATAAATTTAATAACTGCCTAATTGTTTGGAAATTAAAAAATTATGACAAATTAGGGGTGGCCGGGATCCCGAACCTTCGGGAAAAATATCTAGAATTTATCTATTCTCATTGGTCAGATGGGATTGACCCTTTACAAAAAGTTTCGGGCAGGAAACAAATATAATGCTCCAAGAACCAAAACAAAGGGCGGTGCTCATGTTCTAGCAGTTACTGCTGACTCATCACTGTTGATCTCTTTTGTAGACAGTCTTCTTTGTTATTTAGCAAACTTGTTGGTTGGGATGGGGTTATTTTACCAAGTCTTGTAGAGAGACAAGTTGGGAGGCAAGTGACTCACTGTGCTCTGTCTATCAACATTGATTTGTTGGGTTCAGCAAGTGAAAGAGCTTGAAAGATTTAGAGGACAGATATATTCTTCTATCTATTGGGGTGCAGAAATGGGAGAAAGGAGGGAAAGTAAGTAGCTTGCCAAGGTCAACCATTTATGAGGGTTCAGTGTGATTGTTGTTGCAGAGCCAGACAGGGAGTAGGGTATAAGGGGTGTCAAATCTAGAGAAAACATTAAGAAAAGTAACTTTTAAACCTAGAAAATATTTTGCAGTTTCATACTTAGAGAAAATTGAAGACGTGCCAAACATTATGTTTTGTAGTATTTTTTTTTTCCTATGAAAATAATTAAATATAAAACAACATTTTCAAAAGAAATTGACTAATAAAAATAATTTCCATTAAAATTGTAATCAAATTAACTAGTTTATTAATTATATTCAAAAAATTTAATTTGATTTGATAAAAAAAATGCTATTCGCACACACTTCTATTAATTTTAATATGTTATTTTTTATTGTTTTTATTACCTTAAGCAATGTTTTTAGCACCGGGTCTTATTACTCGCTCCGGTTATACGCCCATGTACTAATTACTCTAGTGTGTTAGGATTGAGGAAGATTGAATTTAGAGGTGTATCTGCATTTGCGTGGATAGAGTGGGAAACCATTTCGGGAAAACCACCCTTAATACACCCAGCCAGGATCAACCTAAGATCTCCCCACCAACAGCAGTGTGTTGACATGTTTAGTCATTTAGTAAGTTCCTTAAATTGATCTAAAAGGCCAGTTTTTAATCCCAATCAACTGCATTAAGGATTTGTTTTTCTTCCCCTTTTTATTGGCTCTTTCCCACCCTCGTGATTCCCCTCAAATATTTTTAAAAAAAATCAATTCTTTTTTCCATAGGACCCCAACAATAATATCCCTGCGTTGTCATAGTTTATCATTTATGCTGACCTCATCCACTTGTTTTCAGCGACATAACCAAAATGCCGAGTCAACAGACCAAGCCCTCCCCGAACCCCAACAGCCCCGTACCTGATGTTTCCGGGCCCCGGCAGCAGCAGAGGAAAATCCAGCAGAAGAAAAAAAAGAAAAGTGGAAAATGGTAGAATTTTAATGTTTGTTGTCAGGTGTGTAAACTAAAGATCAACCCATGCATTGCAATGTAAACGTTTGTAGGTAGTGGGATTTAAGTTTGCTCTGTTCTTATGTGTGGTTTAAGTCATGATGTGCCAACTTTCACACTCAAAGGCAGTGCACATATTAATACAAGGTTGTCTTCAACTTAGCCTGTACGAAGCTTCCAAATTTTTAATCCGAATATAACTAAGATTCATTTCCAAATCAGGTTTGAACTTTCATATCTAAATATATCACAGATTAAGATTTAGGGGAAGATTTAATTTGAGGTTTGCATCTTAAAGTCAATTTTTTTTTTAAATTCAACTTTTTCTGGAAGTCAACATTCATCTTTTATTAATAGAGACACCAAAATATCGCAAGACATATTTTTACAAATTTTTACCTCTCCACACTAAAATAAATATCAAAATGTTTTTAAAGGTCATTGTAGAATAATGTTGAATTTATTATACACATGCAAGAAAAAACTGAATTGAATCTTTTCACAAAATTAATCACTTGATATTTTATATATAAATAATGGTAAACTGTTGAGTTTAATGAGAGTTAACAATATCAAAGTGACACACATTTTTATAGCCAAGTACATCATCATTATTGCCTTCTTTTTGTCTGAAATTTCCAGAAAAAATTGTACCAACTGAAGTTTTATAATTTTATCCTTAATAATCTTGTACCATCTGTAGTTTTACAATTTTATCCCTAATAATCCTAAAACCAATCAAAGTTTCCAGTCCAGAAAATATTTCTGTCAACCAAAGACCATTGAGGAAAAATAAGTAAAATATGTGTTTGATCCGGCTATTTTGACAGTGATATTGCAACCACAGCAAATATTTGAAATTAAAGAATAAGACATATTTCTATCCATAGCCCTCTACCACTAAAGATAAAGTTTATTACTTACAATTTTTATCTGAAATAAGTATTTTATTTACCGGCTCATAAAACCAAACTACAATTTTTTATCCAACAAAATTTATTAATTTAATTTACCACTAATCAGGATCTCTTCTAATGAAAATATATAATATACAATAAAAAAATCCATCATAATATTTCAAATGGCCATATTTTCATTTATTTTCACAGATTAACTTATATTACATTGATTTGACCATAGAAGCTTGCAAATTTTATAATATTAACAATCTTTTCATTGTTTGAATGTGGTTATTGGAATTTTTTTATTGCACTAGTTCAAAAAAATCTATTTAGTAAGTATCACAAAATTATTTTCCTCATTTCCTACTGGCATTGAAAGAATCATGAATTTATCTTAATATCCTAATTTTTTATTTAATTTTAGCTCTCTAGTCCTAGTAAATGAAAGCTCTGCTATTTTAACAGAATGGTAGAATTCAAAATTTGGTAATTTCTCATTGTGACCATCATTACTTCTTTTGTCCCTTTATTTTAGTACTGGAAAATTTTTAAATGCACTTATGAGTTTTGTGTTCTGGTAATTTTGCTCTAATCAAATGTGGCTGTTCTATTTAGGTATTTTTTCTACCATACACACTTTTTAGGATTTTCTCCAACCTCATTACAGTACAGTATATAAATAACATTTTTAATGTAAGGTCGGATGCATGTATAATGATTGAACTCATAAATGTTGATCAATAGAATTCAAGAATTAAAAAATTGAGTTTAAATTTGAGAATCTGCAAAAACAAGAATTGTGACATCTTTATAATTTAGCCTAATATTCAATTTGGGTTTGATATAGTTTTAAAAAGTCACTAAAATTAATTGATTTAGATTTTATTTGATCCAAGCAATTTAAAAAAAAAATTGATTTGGAATTTAGTCGATTTAGAATGTAAATATTTGGATTTGATTTAAAAACTTGAATTCACACAGGCTTAAGGTACAAATTGTTGGGATAAAACACTACTTGACACAAAACACAGTGGATTCATCGCGAGAAAAGAGAAGACTAAGGCTCAAATTTAATTGTTATTATTGAAAGAGTTTAAAATATTACATTTTAAGTTTATAAATTTTGTTATTTCTAAAAGATGTAATTTATGTATCACTAATTGTTTAAATTTGTATCTTACTTTATAATATTATTATGGCTGATTTTTGATTCTAAAAAAACTTTTTTTTTTTTTTTTTT
>CABFWO010000123.1:314024-364336 GCA_902155825.1 Timema genevievae
TTTTTTTTTTTTTTTTTTGGCAAAGTAAAAGTTTTTAAGGCTTCACACACCCTTAGATTGAGGCTGAGTCGAAAGCAGTTTTGGATATAGTCGGAGTTGGTAAAAATATACAGACTAGGACTTTAAAATAAAAACTTAAAATATTATAACAGTGATAAATATCATTTTAATTTTATACTTTTTTTTTCTAAGGGCAATATTTGTATTTTTGAATGACAAATTAATTCAAATAAAATTTCTCACTGCCAAAGAAGCTTCTCATGAAGTCATCTGTACTTGAGCATTTAACTGCAGTCAATTTGTTATTACTAATTAATAATATACATCGGCCATTTATGAAGGAATCAGTCAAAGGCTTGGTAAACTGACTCGTAGCCTTGTCTTAAATACACCTATTTTTTAGTTTCAGCTAATTTCTTATGGGTAGAAAATCTTCGAGTCCTTGACTTTCTTGAATATTTAAGGATATTTGAAAATCTCAGAAAATATATTTAAGATTTAAAAAAAAATTATATATATTTATTTTATTTTTCAAATTTATTTGGTATTTGTATTTGAGCTCTTTTGGAGTTGCTTATTGATGGCTTAGCCCTACAATCATAAGATAAACCTAACAATCAGACCCCAGATCATTAATTTACCTAACTCAAATGAACAAAAATTGTTAACACATTGCACATTGGCATGAAATCACATGGTGAATTGTCAGATACTGGCCAAATTTATGATATTTTGAAATTTTGTTGTGAGAATACTTTTGACATATGTGTATGTATAATAGTAATTTATGATCTTTCAGATTATGTATGGACTTTATATTGTTTTATAGAAGAGAAAATTAAAAAACAAGAGCTTTATGTGGTAGTTTTTGTACATAAAACTTTTTTTTTTTCAAATTTATATATACAAACTAAAAAAAATAATTTAGTAACAAAAGTTAGAAAAAATTAATTTAAATAAATTAGATAATGAACAGAAATTACATTATTGTAGAGTGTTTCTACACTGTCTTATTATACATTTCCAAGCCATTAGGCACCAATTCATTTTATTATTTAGACCTGACAATAATTTGCTTTAGTATGATATAGAGAAAAATAATTTTGCACATACAATGCTACATTGCAGTTTTCTCAAAACCATCTAGTTTCTTTTGTTGCTCTTTTAATACACTCTTTTATTGATTTATCAGACCAAACCTTAGAAACTATTAGGATTAGGTTTTTTGTTGATGGGATTTTTTTGGGCAGTGACTTGCAGAAAACATGCCTACTGAAGATGTTGAATGTTGACTTTTTTGAAATTCTTCACTACTTTTCTCAGAAAATTCCAAGGAATACATTAACCACTCCTAAGGTGAGGAGATGAAAAAATACCTTTTTCCACCACTATGTTTTTTCTGTGAAATGGGTAATATGATAGTAGTTGGTCACCATGATCAACACAGGTTTGGTTTATGATATAATCGAAAACGTCTGGATTCATACTTTTTTCTGCACCTTTTTTTTGATAAAAATGTAACTGTGGAGGCTGCTAGTTTATGTTCCATTGACAACATGTACACTTCACGAGTAGCCCACCACTTCTACCAAATGAAAATTCATCTGTTTTTAGCTTCACATCTATAAGACGCTTGGGTAAACCTTTTCTATTTTTAATTACAGTACCTACAACAGTTGTATTTTCTTCCCATAGACAATCAAATAGTTCTGGACTTGTCTAAAAACGGTCCATAGTGTGGGCTTTGCCAAGTAGGTTGCCACAAAGTCGTGTAGCTAAATTGAGGATGGTATTGTCCTTGTCTATTGCTAGTCCTGAGTACATTTCATTGTTTACTACATAACCTGACTTAACTATCAGCGACTATGTAAAATTTTATCCTATATTTGTATGGTTTATTTTTCCTATAAACTCTGAAATCTAACCAGCCTCAAAATTGACACATACTCTCATCTATTGTCAGTTTCTTGCTGGGTAAAAAATTTGACATTATTTTATTAAGGGTCGGTCTTATGACTCCGGATAAATATTATTCTGGTAGATAAATATTTCTATCTGGTGGATATGTTAAAAGTGCATCTTATGACTGCCAGATAAAATGTATTTATCCATCACATTTTTATCGGGAGGTTTAAGTACCTGATAGCTTTTATCTGGAAGTTAAAATGTTTGTTGCCATAGTGACGCGTTTTTTTTAATGAGGTTTCGGGTTTCGCCTATCAGAATCTCTTTTTAGGTTAAAATCTTGGTTCACATGTTTAGTAAGCACAACCCCAGGCTCTAACTATATAAAGTTAGAACATTTAATTCACACTTTTTTTAAATTGACAAGCTATTTGTAGAGTTATATTTATATAAGAACAAATTAGGTATTAAAATGTGAGTACAATAAATGAAATTTTGTAAACGTAGTACCCAACTATTGACCACATTTTGGCAGACACCAAAATTAGTACTTGCAAGACAACTTAGCTTCTGCGCCTGCGTGACGCCATTTGTTTCCTCGCACTCGTTTAGCCACTATTATTTAACAAATGTTTAGTGTTGTCACCACTTGCTAGGTTGTAGCGATATCTGCAGGGCTTATACGCATGGGTTCACCAGAAAAACAGTACCAAGCTTGCCTTTTCTGCATAAAAATATATTTATCCTTCAGATAACTATCCGGCAGATAAATTCAGTTCATAATTCACTTAAAACATTTAAGTGGCTGATAACTTTTATCTGGTAGTTAGCTTTAAACTCCCGATAGCAATATTTATGCGGTAGTCATAAGACCGGCCCTTAAAAGTCATAAAATGATCTTATTTTATGCAAAGGGTCATGGCCAGGATAATTTCGTGGTATAATGTCGACCTGTCATCTATGTGGAGCATGTTCAAAATCTGGAAAAGCCTGTTTCTACTTATCAGTCGACGAGACAATTATGTTTTTATTACTGGGTTATTACTCCAGTAGTCAGACAATCGGGGCAGTTTCAAAACACACATGTGAAATATTATAGCAAAAAAAAACACTTCAATGAGCTTTAAAATGACCCAACTGTTCCAGGTATAGTTAGGTTTGAGCTTACCTTCACCCTGCAGGTTTGAAATAGTGGACGCTGCATACATATCAGTTGGTTTAAGATTTTTCTATTTTTTTTATCACTAAATCAAAAAATAAACTAAAGCACTCAAAAACTGAACTTTCACTATCACTACAGTAGCCCCATGGCTTTTTTGGTGCTGACTGACAGTTCACAGCCGACTTCTGACAGTCAAGATTTAGGTATATACCTAAATTTTGTCTGTCAGAAGTGACAGGTGCTAAACACATGTTTTTTTTTCAGATTATATGGTTCGGCGTAGGGATACATAATTTGGTCTGGTAGCTTTTCAAAGCCGTCAGCTGTGAGCTGTCATTCAGCACCAAAGAAGCCATGGGGCTACTGTATTTGCCTTGATTCCACTGCTTTCTTGAAAAACTGGAATACAGTGCCATTTATCCTCATTCCAGTGATTTATACCTAACACTACAGGTTATTTCGTTTCGTACACCTAACGTAGGCCCAGGTTTAACATTATTTTATACAGCATGTTCAATATTTTCTTTTGAGTCATCCACATTTATTGACTCAGAAATGTCATCTGTAAACATAATAAATAAATATTTATACAAGAAAACTACTCACAAATAATTTAGAAATATTACCTGACAGGTCTATATAACTATCCATTTCATTATATTTATCATCTTCAATTTCTGAACTGGAATTATCTCATAGTATTGATTCAATGTTCAAATCATCAAGCAAAGTTACATTTGAGGAAGTCATTTTGCTAGGTCCTACGACAGGCATATCAAGCCAGTAGTGGAAAACATATAGCTTGAATAAAATTCCGACCCTAGCCACAGGTTGGAAACATTAATGGATGTATAAAAAAATCCTATCTAATACACATGGTAGAGCATTGATGAAGTATTTCAAAAAATAAAATTATTTAGTTATACTATGGGAAGTGCTACCATCTAGTTTTTTTTTATGAACTAAGACAGTCTTAAGAAACATTCACAGAACACTTTACTCAAGCGGATCTCGGACATTTGCATAATTTAAAAGTGACCCCGAGTGTAACTTGGGCATCGTGACACTAGATATGTACGCTAGCCTGAGTGTGTCTTGTGTGTCGAGTTAAATGTGTTGACATTTAGCTTATTTTTTCATTTTATATATTAAATTTAAAAATTAATGCAGAGTAAACTACTTATTTCTACCATTTTTTCTGATATTCAGATTCAAATTCGATATTTATAGTTAAAATGAAGATTGGGATTCTAAAATAGTGGGTATGACTCATCTCTAAATTCTATATATAAGCGATATAACTATCTGCAAGATTTTGAATTCATAACTTGCAAGATCCAGGATTGTGTTTATAAAGTACATTCACCATCCTAGTTTACTTAGATGACAGCTCAAAAAGTATTAGAAAAGTCCCTAATGTATCCCTACATCAACAGCTGACATCTCTCACTTTGGATAGTAATGAAAACATATGCTAATATACGAATGTGATAGTTAACCACATTCATTTAGGCCAATATTATTTATATTTATTTGAAGTCAGGCACAAAGCTTTTTTATAGTTTTATTCCACTTAAAAAAATTATGTATTAACAACACTTTAATAAAAGGTCTATCAAATATTGCTTCAAAATGGCGACCGACGAATTTAAACCATGTGATTGATCATGGCGCAAACAAGTTCTTTACAGTGGTTCACCCACACAGTGGCTAAAAATATTTTATTCAGTTAAATATTTCGAAGTACAGTAAAATAATCATAAAATAATTATATATATATATATATATATATATATAAAGGACAAGTATTTTCTCTTTTCCAAGTAAATACGATGCCTGTATTAAAAAGTATTAATGTATGCACTATATTACACATTATAGATAACATACCAAAATGAATAAGTACTTTTAATTATAATTATATTTAAGATATTGTTTCAGCTTGGATAAAAAAGATTTATTAAGAGTAATGAAATAGTATGAGAAAACATAATTTTATGTTATTTTTAATGTAAAATAAATGTAATTAAAAAACTTATCATCTATAACAAAACAGTAATCATGTACAAGTGTTGGCAACTCAAAACCTAAACAAATGATTTTTCAATTGTCATTCAGGTATAAAGCTATGGTGAACATATTGGAGCTATCTAAAATAGTTTGGTGAATTGGTTTAAACAAGTAAGCGTTTATTAAAGAGCTTTTGAATAAGATTAGTTTTATTTTTTAATTCCCAGGCTTATAATTATTTCACCAGATGCTAAAATGGTATTTCTTCAAAGCAGATTTTGAAATTGGTTTTATTTGAATATATCAAAATTTCAGGAAAAATTAAATTAGCTTTAAGGACAAGCATGATATATCTTTTAAGTCTTGTCCAATTCTAGGCCTCACATTATTCTGTGTTTAAAATATAACACAATTCTACCCTTGCAAACATTGTTTAACACAAGGAATATGATACCACCATATTTTGGCCTACAGTTTTCTGGTAATCCTCTTTTAAATGTTTTATTCATACATTGTTTAAGTTAGAGAAATGAAATTACTTTAATAAACAAACGTTTTTGTTTTGTTTTTTCCAAAACAGTATTGGTTTCAAACGAGGAAAAAGAAATTCAAAAAAACAAATTCCTTTATCTAGTTGAATAGGATAAAAATTTGACAACCATTGTCATTATAGCATGGTCCTTACAGGTATTTTAACTAACACTGGCTAGCAAAAAAAAAATACCTCCAGGACAAAGTTGGTGTATTCTAAAGGAAATTGGTGTGATGATTCCAAAAATATCACTAATATTTCTCTGTAACGTCTACATTAAAAGATATATTCAATTTTATTTTAATGAATTGCTAGTTTTAGTACCACCATCCAATAATTCACTATTCAACAAAAAAAAATTCCATCCCTACGCCGAAAAAAAAATGGCTGATTTTAGAGGAAATGAACGTGCTGATTTGGAAGGTTCTTTAAGCTTTGCACTTGTTATATTAGGAGCATTGCAACTATTGAAGAGGACTCATAAAGCTCGAGTACTATAGCAAGAGTCATAATCTGAATTATGTGTTCGGGCATGAAGTGCTACTGGTATGTCGGGGTCGTTTGGTTGGTGTCAAAATGGTGATCATTCGTTCTTTGTGCGAGTGTTCTTATGGTGAAGCCAATGTATTCAGCAATGCAGTAGTTGCATTGAAGCTTGTATATAAGATTTTCTGTGAAGCAGTCAAGTGGCCTTTCATGGGGTATTCCATTTGTGTGAGTCTGCTGTTGAATGAGGTGGAAGGCAACAACAAATTCTTTAAGTGATATTAAACAGTCTCTAGCCATGCTGCCAGTCCAGTCTGTTTTTTACTCTCTTCTACTGAAGAAGGGGACTGATGTACCCCAAAAATTGCATAACTAGGTGTTTTACATGTGAACTTTGAGGCCTACAGTTTTCTGGTAAGTATTCAACACCTTAGCTAAGTCGGTAGCGTGAATCTACTGAACTAAGCGTCCCGGGATCGATTCTCGGCATGGCCAAAAAATGTATAGTTTGTGGAATGTGAGTTTATCCTTTCACAGTGATGAATTAACGGTCAGAGACTGGATGTTGTGCCTGTCTAAGTTAGACTGTAAAGCATATGAAGATCCGACAGGCCTAGCAAGCTGGTAGTGGAAAATATATGGCTTGGATAAAATACTGACCCAGGCCATAGGCTGGAAACGGTAATGGACGTAAAAAGTTTTCCATTAAGTGTGAAAGCCTTGCACTTCCATTCTCATTTCAATGTTTAATTTAATAAAGAAATATCTTTCAAGTGATTCAATTCGAGTCAGCTAGTCAGGATTCGAATTCAATTCAAAATTAAAAAGCTTGGAATTGTTAGAGAAAGATCGCTGCGGGTCAAGTGAACCATGAATAAACAAGCTAACACAAGAAAACATACATTAGTCAGTACATAAAAAAAACTGTTACACTAATGTCCGCCATTTTCTGTAGCTTTATTTAACCTCTTCAAAAGCGTTGCCTTTCTCGCCGGACCTTTGGATTGATATATCTCTACCAATTTCTGCCACATTTCATGCGATGTATCACAATTATTCACTTGCTTGAGTTCACCTCGAGGATATAGACAAAGTTATGTCCGACTGCGCCTTCAAATCATTGCTACCTATTCTCACACATTGGTGCGATCATTCGTCAACTCTGGTTTTAATGCGCCACCGTTCACAAACTCCCATAAATCGGCTTTAACACGGCCTGCATTTGCAGTTTCCACACATCATAAATGTCTTTCTAGAAGTTCAATCCTTGATACGTTTGCAGTGTTCATGGTGTCAGTCTCGGAACTCAGATGTGTATCCTAAACTGGGTATGACTCGACTGTCTATTGTCTGCCAAAGATACATGCTGTGCATGCACACACTTAAAGATGGCTTCACTAAACAACCATAACTCATAACTTAACTATTAAAGAATACTAACATTCCAACAGGAATTCGCACAGAGTTAATCTATCTTACTACACTCAATCCATCTGTGACAGTGAAAGCTTGTCCTTAAAGATGTGTTTGTGTGTTTTTTTAATATTTTATCCAAACAATTTCTATTTCGGTATTACTAAGGTAAGTGCGCTGGCTATCCCTCCTAATTTTAACCACAATCCATCCTATAGCAAACTGACACATTAAACCCAAAAAGTAAAACCTTTCCTGGGCATAAACAAATTTTTTTATTACTCAAACTATACTGTGTCTAATGGAGGCAGATTTAATCATTTGGTTAGGAATGTCTTTTGATACATTAAATAAATTTAAAGAGTTCTTATTCGAGTTTTATTGAATGGCCTAAGGCTGGATGCACACTGCATCGAACATTGTGTTAACATACGATTGAACAACACATTTTGTAGAGCTCCCTTGATTGCCTGTTTCCAAATGGAGTGGGTAACATCAGTGAACAAAACAATAACCCACATTTACACAATTTAGTCATCTTCCTCGTTCCCATGTTTCATTGCGCATGTGCCACCATCTTGTTTACAAGTCTCTCAAGTTGGAGTGTATTGATATAATCTGCGGTTAATTCGATGTTGAAGCTAGTTTTGTGTTGTGTAATAGCAACATGTCAGTGGGTAAGGGAAACTATACAAGCCTGCTTACTGCAGAGTTATATGTAGAAAAACATATATTGTGTAGGAGAGGCCTGAATTGTACAATTTTAATCTTAAGGACTATCATAAGGTTTTCAGCCATCCTTTTTTTAAACAATGGGTGAACTTTTACTTTCATCACCTTCCTTCATTTTGACGAATACAGAAAGTATAAGAGAAGAATGAATCTGTTTAATCTTGCTTTGTTCCATAATGTTCCATTTCTTCAATGAAAAACAAACATGTTTGCTATACCGTGTGTTAACATTAGGTTTGATTCAGTGTGCGTCCAGTATAAAGGATTATAGGAAATTTAATTAAAATAAATCAAGCAAAATAATCAACATTGTTATTTTTAAGTGATTCAAATAATTTTGTATATATTTTATTTTTCTATACATTATTGTTCACTCTTCACACTTTAAATATACTCCTGCAAAAATATTAATTTTAATCTAGGAAATCTCAAGATGATTACAAAATTACATTTCAACCATATTACAAGGTCAAAAATATCTATCTATACCCACCTTTGTGAAATTCATTAACATACACAAACAAATGACTAGACTTTAAAAATATACAACCTGGCAAATTTGTTTAAGGCAAATGTAAAATATATCCGATTTGAAAGAGTGTCTTTTTTTTATACGTTGAATTTGTCTAACCAAGTCTACTTTTTTTTATGTGAAATTTAAAATCACCACACAAAGTTGATGAAAAAATCTTTTTTCTACTAATATCTTGCAAATTCGACTTTTAAATGCACATTTATATTACATATATACTCACGCTATATAAAAAAAATCACACAATAACACATGCCGATTAAAAAAATAGCTGTCGTTAGTCAAGTTTTACATTTTGTTAAAGATTGAAAAAAACATGACCATACAAAATACAGTATTATAATATTGTAATCAAAGATAAAAAAATGGCCACTAATCAGATGTATTTAATAAACCATAAATGAAGGAAATTTATAATTCACACTATAAAAACTGCAGTTCTACACATTTATACTTAGTGTGCATATGTTCAAATAATATAGGTGTGCAACAGCTAAACTAATATTCTAAAACATGAAAATTGAGATAAATAAGTATATGGAAACAGTGTAAAATAATGTAGTATAAGTTTATTTTTCATGTGCAATGTGTATTATTGCCGAATCATGCTCTCCACTTATTTACACTAATAGGGTAAAAATTAGGAAGATAGAATTCGGAGGAAATATATTATCATGTGTGTAAAAGAATATTGGAAAACCACTCTAGTATACCTGCTAGGATTGGGAGTCCCAACCTTTATGTCGGCCGATTCAGTCTAATGATAGAAGAGACCACTGATGCAGGTTTGATGCAAGGAAAAAAAGGGAGCCAACATGGAAATATATATATATATTTAGTCTTTAATAAGAACACGTAAATTTGTTTCTTCATACTCACTATTCCTGATTACACACTGCACACAATTTTGCATTTTTAGACACATTCCTTTATCATAAGAAGACACCCAAAGAAAATGGCAGTTGTGTTTTTCTACAGTGTCTATCATCACTTATTTTTCTCAAATGTCATAATTTAAAAACCAAGTTTAGACATTGAGTTTCAACAAACAAACAAAGTATATTTTCAAATAAAATGTATTATTGCCTAATAACTTGGAAATGTATAATAAGACAGTGTATAAACACTATACAATAATGTAAAGTAAGTGATAGTGAAGGAAGCCAACCTGAAAGGATAGTTAGGTTAAGCCTAGATAGAAACAAGAAGAGAGAAGTGTGTTTCTATCCAGGCCTAACCTAACTAGCCTTTCAGGTTGGCTTCCTTCACTATCACTTTACATTATCGTAATGTTTCTACAAAGTATATTTGCAAGTGTTTTTAAATGTTCCAAAGAATCCCCATTAGTATAAACTTTTAATTAAATGAACTAATTCTTACCTCTTAAATTAATCACATGTGAATATTCTACAGGTACATCTACTACACACACACAAAACTCTTGCAAAATGCAAAATAATTTAAAAATACAAAATAAAACTATGTAACACTGCAAAACTAAAAGCATGAAACATGATACTACTCCATAGTTTTGAATAAATATATAGTGAAGAAATATTAAACCACACTACTGTATTGGCCCAAATACACTGCGATGTTTTACTCCAAAAAATGTCTTTGTTAAAACTGCTCTTATTTAACATTTTTAACTGAAAATAAAATAGCAGATACCTACAGAGGTATATTTTGTAACTGTACCGGCCGGTACTCTGGGCAGTAATCATCTTGCGTATCTAATAATAAACTAGAGGTCAAAACAAAGATGGAGAGAATTTCCACCTTTCGGTGTCACTGAACTGGTAATTCAACAGATCAGTGATAGTTGGTGTTAGAATCTGTATTATGTTACTGATATTAAATAAATACCCACGGTAGATTCGCAAGTGAAAGATAGTATTGAAAAGAAAGCTTCCTTGGTGTCTTAAGTAAACAAGGGAATAAGAAGAAACTACATAAAGCTAAAATAGAAGTGTGTCAAATTTGTCAAAATTTTAGGGTCATATAATATTCAGGCCAATACAGTATGTAAATATTATACATGGCTAGCAATAAAATAAAATTATATTTCTTTACAACATTTGAAGAAACCATCTAAGAGCACTCAGAACAAATGACAACTTCAAAATAATTCTTTACTTTCCCATTTTTTTAGTTAATTGTGGTTCTTTTATATAGAGTTAACATTATTTTGTTTAATACATGATAATATACATTATACTAAAAAAAATGGTATTTAAAAAACATGGCACAAAATCAATCTTTACGTATAAATCACAAATTATTAGTGGAATATTTTAATATTATATTCAATATATCTTTAAGGCTGGGCCGATTATCTATTTTGCCTATCAGACTGATACCGTTCATTTGGTTTATTTCATTTTCAATGCTACAAGGATATTAAGTTAAAATAATATTAATAATGAACATTTCTATATGGCAATAGTTAGGGGAATATTAGCTGTTAGAACCCCTTGAATCTTCCCCTCCTGGGTTCAGACATGAGTTTGCTCTGAAGTGGTAGACATTTCAAAGATACCCCTCTCCTTCTAATCTATGACACCAGCTGTAATATTTCTTTTGCCCTGATCTTTCTATTGTCATTTGCTAACCCCCAAATTGCGGCCACTCAAATTTTGGAATAAAACTCCACTGTAATCCTCAGGTTTCTTGGCCAAAAAAAAAAATTTAAAAGGTGTTTCCTCCCGTTGTGAAACTTTGATCAAACACTTCAGAATTTTTTTTAAGGTGTGCCAACATTCCCCCAAATTTTAATAGCTGAGCAAGTAAGCTATTGTTATTAAGTATCTATACTAAATGCCTAGGTTAAAATACTATTGGAGTCTTACATAATCCATACCACCTGCAACATAAATTATGTCTTCAAACATGTTCAAGATGGGCCTTAGTTTGAAAAAAAAATCCTAACAATCACCTAATGGGATACGCCTCCCTTCTCCCTTAAAATATTTCAGGGTACAGCCATGGAATTACTCTACATTCTCATTGCACTTGTTCTAAGGTCTTATCAGATAGTCATTAATCTACTTGTGATATGCACTCGGACACAAGTAGAGAGTAGGCAGCAGTAGTATGTATTCAAATGTGCAACACTCATTGTCTGACACTTTGGCTCAGTCGGTAGCGTGTCTTTTTACTAAGCTAAGGGTCCCGGGTTAAATTCCTGGCATGGCCGAAAATTTATCGTTGGAGAAATGTGGGTTTTCCCTGTCACCGTGATGAATTAATAGCTGGGGGACTGGATGATGTGTCTGTTCTAAATTTAAGTTAGTTTGTAAGTTGTGTGCTGATATGATTAGTTGGTTCAGAAAGTGGGGGGAAACCTACACCCTGTGTTGGCAGAACCATATTTGAGTGGAGTGCATTATAAAAAAAATAAAGTCGAAAGTCGCAGAAAAATTTTGAAAATTGAATGCTCTCTGAAGCTATTTTGAAAGGCCCTTGCCTGCAAACATTTTGAAAATTATACTCCTCTCCCAGATATTTAGAGCAGTCTTGGTTGCAAAATTCAAGCACTATTACCAGATTATTTCTTGATGCACAAAATTCAAGTGTAGTTTCCCCTTTTCCTGATCAGTGCCCCCAGCTCCCCCTTCGCCATAGGAAGAGAGAAATAACTGTTTACTTAGAGTATACTTCACACATCCTCCACCCCCTCTGAGCAACAGGACAAAGGACAAGGATGTCTGTCGAAGAGCTTAGCAGTGATAAGTCACAAGTACCTGAAATTTACTCAATTATTATTAGTAGTAGCATCGCGTCTTACTACCCGTTCGGGTTATACGCACTTACACTAATGTGTAATGGTAGGGTGATTGCGAGATGAAATGGAGGACCTACAGTTTAACGTGGGATCCGAACCATATTCACAAGTTGTGATTAATACACGTCTTGTCAGAGGTGAAGGAAGGGTTCGGAAATTAGATAAATCTGTGCCGGGACCGAGGATTGAACCTAGGATCCCCAGCATAGAAGTCTGACACCTTATTCCTAGACCACCAGGTCACGCAAATTTATTCAAAAGCAGTCAAATATTGACCTAAAAAATTGCAGAACCAAATGGCTTGATGATCAGATCAGTGATCAGCATTGATCAGAGCGGTGATCACCTTCGACCCAGCCATAATACTCTTCAATAAACATTGTTCTAGATGCCCTTCACAAAATAATTGTTTACTGTCTATTTTTCTTTTATTGCAATATTTTTCCAGAAATGTTTTTTATTTGACATGCTAAGGTGACAACATTGTTAAATGTTTTATAGTGTCAATAACTAACAATAAAAATAAACAAAAATAAAGAGATAGGACATGTATGTATTAAAAAATCTTTGTTTATGTCTAGGTAAAGCAATTTAAATAAAGAAGCTGCTAAATTACAAAACTCGACCGATTCATGTCTGGTAGATTTTGTGTAACATTTAAATAAAAGGACCAATGTTTCCAAAATCTTTACTAAAAGACCTGAAAGCATAGAAATAACCAACACTTCAATAAATCTACTTCGATGCAAAAGCTTAATTACTACTAAAACAACTTCATGTCTAACCTTAACATTGACAAAGGGCAGGGAATAAATGAAAAAAATACTGCCCATACTATTCATTTTGAATTAGTCGAATCTATAAACATAAAATGTTTGTTTTGATTATCATTAGCATGAGAATTTGCCTCCATATTGTGAGCTTAGTTTATGGCGAGGACGTTCAGTTGTTTGTTCGAGAACAAGAGCTTAGTGATCGCCTAGTGTCCCTTCCCAAGCTTCTTCTCGCAGTGGTTTGTTCGAGAACAAGAGCTTAAGTGATCGCCTAGTGTCCCTTCCCAAGCTTCTTCTCGTTGCCTGGCTGCCAGCCGCTTCTTTTCTAGAATGATAATAATTTATATTATATTTGTTGTTTAATATGTCTGACATGTCTTAAGCATGTTATGTTATCCTTAAATTAACACGATAGAATTTTAGAAAATTAAACACAAATAAAAGTAAAAACACTAACACTAATTTAAAATTATTATTATTAGCACCGCGTCTTACTACCCATTCGGGTTATACGCACTTACACTAATGTGCAAATGGTAGGGTGATTGTGAGATGAAATGGAGGACCTACAGTTTAACGTGGGATCCGAACCACGGTGGAGGCCTGGCACCACGGTGGAGGCCTGGCATTCCTCACATTCACAAGTTGTGATTAATACACATCTTGTCAGAGGTGAAGGAAGGGTTTGGCAATCGTATAAATCTGTGCCGATACCGAGGATTGAACCCCGGACCCCAGAACAGAAGTCTAACACCTTACCCCTAGACCACCAGGTCACCCTACTAATTTAAAAACACTTCAAAATTATGTCCCATAGCATTTTCCTCAGGTAATATTGAAGTAGATGTAATTGTATGTCAATGTTTTTGCTTTCATTTGTGCTTAATTTTCTACAATTGTGTTTAATTAAGGCCATATTATTTATTGTTCAGTAAATGGTAAAATAGGTCTACAAAATACCACTAGAATACTTACTCTATGGTATTAGGTAGGAACTCAAGAGTTCACTGTCACACTTACAATATCCCTATCTAAGTTCTATCCAGTCCACCTCATTACACCCTATTTCATTAAGGTCCATTCTATTGTTATTTTCCCAACTGTGTCTAAGTCTTCCAAATGGTCTATTACCATTTGGTTTGCCAGTAAATACCCTGAACACAGTTCTAGATTCTTCCATTCGTGCTGCCTTCCCTGCCTATCGTAATCTGCAAAGATTTGATTATCCTAACAATGTCTTGTGATGAGTACAGGGTATGTAACTCATTATTTAGCCTCCTCCACCTCCCAGTATCTTCATCCCTTTTTGGATCATATACCTAATCAATTTGTTTTCGAACCACCTAAATTTCTTATGGCCATGTAAGTTAGGAGACCACATTTCACAACCATTGAGAACACCTGGTAAAACTATTGTTTAGTGTTTTCCGAGTATTACTTTCCTTGACAACAGGTGAGATGTCAACAAATTACTAACCGAGTAATAGCATGCATTTCCTGATGTATTCTCTTCCTAATTTATAGTATAATATCGCTATGACTAGTTAAAATTGTTCTTAACATTTAAGTTTACTAACCATGTCAAATAATAAGTTATTTGCAGTAATCTCTAAATTATTGTGCTCAATTGGTGTTTTCTATGTGATCATATACCTAGTCTTTTGAGCATTCACTTCTAAACCTATTTCCTTAGTAGCCTCTAGTAAAATGTCTGCATTTCTTGCAACAGCTTTCTTCCCAACAAAGCTAGATCATCGGTGTCACCTAATAGCTGCATTGTACCGTTTAGTGTCAACTCTTCCCTACTCTCTCGCATTACCCTAATAGCATACTCCAGGGATAGATTAAAATGTAATGCACTTTCCCTATTATATTTTGCATAATGCACTTTATTTCATAGATATTTAACTATCTTGTTATATGTGGAAGAAAGTACAAAAAAGATCAACATAAGAATACAGTTCACACTTTACATTGCTGCCTCTTGAAGAAAATAAGTTGTTAGCAGCCAATCCCTCATCCTAGATTTATTCTATTTGAAATCAAAAAGGGGGATAATGAAACACAAAATACAACTTACTTAAAGAGGAAACCAAAAAACACAAAAGGGATGAAAATGAAATTGAAACATGTGAAAGTAATGACCAATATGTTTACATGTTTTAAATGTCCATATCTAAGTATCATATGATAAAAGCATATTATAAAATCGATTGGTTTCAGGAATAGCTTTGTAAGCAGGTTTCATTTCATTGCCTTTCTGTTTATGTATGAAATGCATGCAAAGACTGAATCAAATCATAATATTTCAATATTGTGAAGTTTTGTTAAAAGCTAACAGTTATAATTAAGTACAATATTTTGTCACTGAAGTGCCAAATAAAAATATGACTTTCCCCCCCAAAAAAAATTGAGATTACAGAATATCTGTCCCAACTATGAGTCCGGCAAAAATAAACTTTATTTTCGCACACCCCTATCTCCAAGGTCAATATACGAGTAAAACAAATGAGAAAAGGATTTGTCAGAAAATTAATATAAGAGTAAAATCACTATCTCATGTAGAGCTCAAACTATCATATTTTGTGATTTGCCATGAAACAATCCACATAGTATTGAACCAGTAGCTCATGTCGCGGGAATAAGCAAGTCAACACATTCATGAACTCACCCCTGGCCTCCTTGAGCAGCTTCTTCTCCGCCTCCCTCTCTTCTCTTGACGTACTTAATTTAACACCCAACGAGGCAGTCACCAGGCGTCTTGCCAGCGCCGCACACGTCTCCGGCCTGGCCCTGTAAGGTTGCAGAAATTCTGCTGACCTGCGCGCTTTAATGCGGGACTCATGGGTCGCCTGGGACAAAGGGCGGGTCTTTACAAAAGGGAGGTCCGCCGCTAGCACTTGAGCAGCTGAAACAATGTAGGAGTTTTTGTGAAACATGGTTTGAATCCTGTAACTTATGCATTAATTGTTAATGCGTTATCAGCAGAGATAACTTAGTTTGTGTTAGGTCCCTGTTCAAGACATTTATTCCTATCTGCCGCCAAGATTAATTTTTTTAAGTCTATAAAGTGTACTAAAGTAATAAGGTGGTAGTGAGCGGGTTTAGTTTAGAGTAAATGTACCCGCAATGTGTGGAAAAGGGGATGTGGAAACCCAAGAGATAAATCACAACTGGAAAACCAACTTTGGTGTCTCTGGCCAAGATTCAAACCTCCACTTTCCAGTCCCCAGCAATCCAGTCTATTGTGGACCAAACGGGGAATTTATAAAAGCTTTAGTAACTTTGACTAGAAGACTTAATACTGTGTATTTCATAGTGAGAAAAATATATTCATCAATTCAAAGATCTTCAATCCAAGAATACAATCAAGAATGTAATTTTTATAATCACGTTTCTAGAACTTTAACCAGCTCAAGGATCAGTAACACCTGTATATTCTATCATTCATACTTACCCTAACTTCATATAACAGAAAGATAAATTCTTCAAACTCTTGAAGACAGATGTTAATAATTATCTAAAGCAAGCAAGAAAAGTCATTACCCCCGTTGAAGGCAATTAGTCATCTCAGTGTAAAGGTGTTCAGTCAAGGCTAGCTAAAATCAGTATACCAGCAATTTCTTAAAGAGATTAAGATACATTATCCTAGCGAAAAAACAATCTAAAACCAGTCAGCTGAGCTTGAACCCCAATTTTTCTGAACAGTCATCCCACTTTGCGATCAACCATTTCAATAATATATTTTTCCTTGGAGTATCTTACTATCTGGCTGGGCTATGCATATTTAGTAATGCTAGGAGTTATGATGAGAGAGGTATCATAGTGAAGAAATGTCCCCACATTTGTGTGCAGTGAGGAAAAGATAAGTTTTAAAAAAACCTAGGTACCTGGATAATATTTAAACTGTGACCTCTCTCTGTCTTAAACTAATCGGACGAAACAAGCTTGACATTATCCTGCATGTCCACTTATGCAGATAGATTATTTAAACAAGCATACCAACAACTGAGCTACTGAAGACACCAAGGGCGTGCGTGTCATCAACCCATTTTATGTCAAAGCCGCCGTTCTTGTATGGCAGGAAGATGGTGAGCAGGTCCTCCGTCTTGAACTCTGGCGGAAAGTCAGACACCTCAATGACGTGGGAGAACTCGTCACACGAGCCACTCATCAGCAGCTCTAGCTTGGTCTGGTAACTGCGATAGTCCGACTGGGGCTTTTGGATGTCCACCTGGCCCACTGCCTTTGTTAACTACAAGACGTCATAACATTATTTTAGATAGTTAAAACTTCCATTTTAAATAGTTTAATTTTTAATGTAAAACAACAAACATTTGTATATTTATACTGGTAGAGGTACTGCATATTCTGGTCTAACTGTAAAAACAACATAATACAAGACAAACTCTGTTCTAGAATTAAATAGGAATGGAAATTACCTAAAGTTTTATTTAATAATTGTTCATCTAAGTTTCAGCTGAATTTGAGAAATATAGGTCCAGCAATTGTTTTAATTTAATACACAAGTTAATTAATTGGACAAAATAAATTTGAAAAAACATTTCAAGTAGTTGTTAATTTAAATATTCAAATTTCAAACAATGATACACAATTATGAGTGCCACATATATTTACTGAAATTATTTTCTGTGCATCTACCCTGTAAGAGCTTTTCACACATCTTACTCTAATGAGGTAAGGATGAGGAAGTTGTAATTTAGAGGAAATGTACCCACATTTTCATGGAGAGTGGGAAACAATTTAGGGAAAACCACCAAAATACACCCAGCCAAAATTTGAACCTCTTCTCTCCATCAGGCAGGCCAGGTAAAATGAGACTGACAAGTTTAACATCATGCCCACTGGTTCGGGTTTCAAAACTTTAGGAAAACATGCAAGTTATTCAGCATAAAACATAAAAATTAATCTAACCAGAGAAAACATGTCAATTACTAAACACACAACCCTATAGGAAGGGGCAAGAAATTTTACCAAGAAGGCAGACAGGAAATAAAGTAAGTTTAACTCACTTCCTCCATAAGTGTTGGATCCAAACACTCGCCGTTATCGTCAAACATCATTTCCCAGGTGCACTCCTCAGGATTCAAACTCGGCACTGCTGGGCCAGTTCTATTGTTAAGAGGTGAATCGCTCTGATTACACAATAGCTTAGTACAAGGAGGGCACCCATCCTCAGGAGATTTTTCATCTATATGACGCACTTTCTTTTTTTTCACCAGCGACTCGGTTGAAGGTGACTTTCTTGGGTCTTCCGTGGATTTTGGTGGCGCAAAGTTTAAGCAGGGTTCTTGGTCAGATATTATGAGCACATCAGATACAAAGTTTCCTCGGAGTATACGTCTGTTTTTCCTGTTTTGCTCTTCTCTCTTCCTGCAGTCATCCTCGTTATCTTTCTTCCGACTACAGCTCTCGCCTAGTGTGAAAATGTCAAAGCTTCCTGTGTTACCTTGAGACTCAACTTGTGCATGTAATTTGCTCATAGGAGAGCTGTCAACATTGTTAATAGGTATTTCATCAACTGTAGGGTCTGTATCAGGCTCACATATATCGTTCTGTCTATCATGTGCTCCTTCATCCTCTTTATCTGGGCTATCCTGTTGGATTGCGTTCAAGGGTTGGTCGCCTGTGACACCACAAAAAGACTTTGGTGTTTGAGTTTCCCCTTCCCAAGTGTTGTAGCTAACAAAACTGCCCTTGCTGCTTATCTCGCAATCTTTAATTCCACACAAGTCATTTTCGTACAACTCTGAAGTGAAATCGGTTTTATTCAAATCGCTTGTATTATTTTCATCTATTGCTTTTTCCTCGGCCATAACACTCTTTGAAAATCCTCCACCACTGTTAATTTTCCCACTTGATATGCCATCGGAGCCATCCGTAAATGTGTTTTGATCAAAGTTCTCAAACGACAGATGACTGTTTTCCTTACTTTCAGGTGAACTAACCACTTCTGTTTTGCTTGGACAGTAGTCATCGCCACTTTTTGACAACTTTCTGCTTCCCTCACTATCGCCCACTCTCAATCCCTGTCTGTGATTTGGTTCAAAGTTGGATAACTGCAGTTCAGGCATGACGTCTTGAGACGCTCCCCTTGAAATTGCACTTTCTGGAGCCCTGCCTCGGACAACAAAAGGTGTGCAATGTTCATGGTCCAATGGTTCTCTCAATGGGAGAGGGCTGGAAGAATGCCTGGGTGGTAACATTGGCGAAGGGATGTTCGAGCCCTGTGCTTCGCCCGCTGAAGCTCGTTTGGCCCGAGGAACATATACTTGGATATCTGGTCGCCGTCTTGAACCCCTGAAAGTTAAATATTCTCATCAAAGACATACTTATTTATATTTTTTATTGATGATCTGAGTATTCATTTAAATAAAAAGCTAACACATATCTTTGAAACAAACTTAACCTGAAGCATAATTTTTTCAGGCGTTTTTAATACCTTTAATTTATACTCTCCGAATGAAAGTTGACACTAAATAAGTCTAAACATATGTACCTGCATAATTTCCAATGAAGTAGCCAACCTGAGATCGAATATGAAAACCTTGAAACCCTCAAAAGACCAGGAGGTGGTCAGCCTGTGCTTGAAACCAACCAAGCACCTTAGTTCCAGCAAAACCAATAATACATTTTTTAACTAATACTTTATAAAGGCACTCAACACATTGGGGTTATCAGCATTTGGGACTCGATAATGAAAAACTCTTACCTCACCTGCTTTCACATAACATAAAGACTAAGGTTTTTTGCTGGTAAAATGTTTAGGCTGATTCTTTAGCTCAATCGGTAGTACATCTGCTCTATGAAATAAAGGTCTTGGGCAAATGGACCAGCAGGACCAAACACTTTATCATTGGTAAAATTGGGGCTTCCATTTTCAAAGGGATGAAATGATGGCTGGGAAGATGAGTGTTTTGTCAGTTCTTTAATTAAGTTAGTTTGTAAGTCATGTGCTTATCTTATCAGTTGGTTCATAAAGTGCACATTAAACACACCGAATTAATAATAATATCATGTAAAAACTTAGGATAGCAAAACTTAACATTATATTAGGGTTGGTTCTGTTCTTTGGTTTTATTAATTCTTTACCAGAATCATATTTGGTTATTATAAAGTAGTTATTTAGTTGTATTTGTTAAAACAATCAATAATAAATACATACAATGAAAAAAAAAGGCTACTCATCACTCAAATAATGAATACTTTAACTACTGCAGGATGGATTTGTTCACTTCACAAACGTAAAACTCTTAAATATAATTACAAACTAATTTTACTCAACAAAAAGTTTTATTGTGTACTAGCAGAAGTACCCGGTGTTGGCGGGGTAATCGCACAATGAATGGAATGGTTACCACAGGCAATACTTCTCTTTGCTTCAAACAGGCATGAAAACAAATCTTCCTTTTATTTTTTTCAACTTAATTTTTAATAAATTTTAAAAAAATTTAAAATTCCAGCTTCAAGGTGCACATGTTTGTGCTAATAATTTTTAAATTTCAGCTCTTTGTGTGCGGTAGATATTGTGCAACGCTCATAACAGACAAATATAAAAACTACATTTTATGAATATAGATTAAATTAATTATCCTTTAAGATATTATTTTTACAAATAGTCATTTTATAATGCCTTTTATTGGTTCGTGTGATTCGGTGTAAATGTAGAACTGAGAGCCAAAATAATAAAACCAGAACCAGTAACATTTTGTAACTGACATCACCAATTAATTTGAAGACCTATCAACAGGAATTGTAATATCTAGGACATACAACCACACAAATATTTAAATATCCGTCAGTTGAAAGATTGAAAAGAGTCTTACTTGGGTTTCTCTGGCTTGGTATCGGCAGGGAAAGGTACCCTGTCAGGTACAGGGTCAGGCTGTTTGTTGTGCCCATCAGACTGCCTCCTGGCTGCGGGAGGGCGGTAAATACCCACAGCCGGCAGGGCCCGTGCTACAACAACACATACTCACGGCTGTCTTACTTACATAATTGAATTGATTTAGGCTTATTACAAGTTAGAGATAAGACAAATGCTACAACTAGGTTTTATGAAAGACCTTAAAAAGATTAAAACTGAGCTAAGATTCGCTATCAGAAAAGTGTTTTTATATTTATAAAAAAAAGTGGGAGACTTAGTACTTTTTTGCAGAAAAGGTTTGAATACACCTAATAAAAAAAGTGCAAATTTAAGAATAATCAGTTACTGTGATCAGATTTGAAATTGGCAAAAGTCAAGTTTCTCGCTCGTACAAATTTTAGGATCTATATCAAAGCTAAGGCTCATTCTTACAATGTTACAATAAAGTTCTCATAGCTTAACCATTCATAAAGTCTAACTGTGGGTTAAACTTGGTGTTGCGTTTCGCAATACTATTCTGTTGTGCTCGTCAAGTTATGGATGGGTGCCTTCCATTAGTTATTATCATTAAACCTCTGGGAGCATTAGTTTTGTTACAAGTTTTTGATTGGCTTAACTTAAACAAATATATTGTAAGTTAGCTTATTACAAAGTCTGTGGCATCATGAAGTTGTTAGGAAAACAAATTAAATTAGTATTTCTATGTTCATGATTATGATTGTTGTAAAATTTTGCTCAATAATCATTCATATATAGTGCTTTTATCTATAAAAAAAAAGTTGGTATATTCTGTTTATTTAAATGGGCATGTATTTTACCGTATTAGAGTATCTTTTAAGCTTCAAAATCATTAAATCTCTAAAAAGTAGAGTAAAAGCCAATTTTAAAATTTAATATCTAAACGAAATGTATAAAAACTTTTTTTAAGGTAGCTACAGGATAAACAATCTCACACACCTGGCCCGGGGGCTCTCGAGAAAGGGCAACATAAGAACATAGCTTGTTATTGATTTCTATTACTCTGGTTTCAAGCCAGGTAGAGGTCGCATGGGCCAGATATTTGCATTGCAGCAAGTGATTGAGAAATGTATGACAGTAAGCAAGAACGTATATTGTGCATTCGTTGATCTAGAGAAATTGTACAATAGGGTGAATAGGAGTATGTTATGGAATGTTCTTAGAGAATATGGTGTGGATGCATGGTTAGTAAATGTAATTATGGCAGTGTATGATGGAAGTAAAGCATGCGTTACAGGGTGTTAGACAAGGTTGTGTTACATCTCTATGGATGTTTAATGTATTCATGAATAAGTTTCAGTGGGATGCTTGTGAGGGCACGGTTGATGTACAAATGGACAATATGAATGTGACAGTAATGTTAAAAGCAGATGATGCCGTATTAATGGCTGAGAAAGAAAGTGAATTGCAGAATGCATTAAATCGTTGGATCAGGAAATTATTGTCAGCCTATTATAAATGTAAGACTGGTAGAACAAGTGAATGATTTTGTGTATCTGGGCAGAATGTTCTGTATAAATGTAAGAATAGACGGTGAAATCGATAAATGGGTGAATTCATCTCGGAGAGTAGTTCGATGTATGTGACTACCGCAAAGAATTTAGTGGTATCGAAAGAGGTAAAGATGGTAGTATAGAAAACTGTGTTAACGCCAGCATTGTTTTATGGACGTGAAGTGTAGGTTTGTAAGGATAAACAAAAGAGCAAGGTGAATGCGGTTGGAATGAGATATTTAAGAAATTTATATGGAAAAGTTCGTATGGACAGTCAGTAATGAATGGGTGCTATAGGAGTGTGGTTTGAAAGGGAATCCGATAGGTCAATATGAAAGAAGCGTCTTGCGTTAGTTTGGGCATATTGAGAGGGTGAGTGTGGATCGAGTGACGAAGCAAATATATGGAGGTAAAGTGTGTGGACTAAAAGGAAGGGGTGGGCTATGTAAGACGCGGCTAAATGTGATAGAATAATGTGTGAAAAAGAGAAACATTAAGAGTTTTAAGAATAAAAGAGCTTGTATGACTCGGTATATGGATGTTGTTGAAGCGAAGGGAGTATCCAAGGATAGGGAAGTGTGGAGAGAGTTAGTGAGGATGGATTGAGTATGATTAGGTTTGTATGTATGCATGTATGTAGATTTCACCACTTCCCTTTATTAACTCTGCTGGAATTGAATCTATACCTGGATCTTTATGACTCTTTAACTTCTTAATATCTTTTTTGATTTGACTAATAGTTAGTTGGCTAGTAATAGTCTTTCTATGTAGGGCAATAAACTCCCGTTCTTCTAATGTTAAAAATCAAACAAAATATATATAATATTTAACAAATGTATCATTTCTATAATTGGAGGGTATTTTGCCTCCAAACCCTCTACCTGTATTCAATCCATGGATCAGAGAGTAATTTCAACTCTGCTGTTCTATAGTTTGAGCTTGACTTTCTCCCATCCCTAAAATCAAAAACACAAACACTTTTCCACATTAATGATATGTTAGCAAAAATAATGTCACCAACCAGTGAAGTTACAGAACTTGACAATTCTATCACCAGAATAAATTAATTCAAACACATTTTGATGTTTATTATTCTAAGAAAATAGTTTAAAAATCATCACACCAAAGCTAAGCTTACCATTATCAGACATATTACTAAATAAAAAGGTGGTTTTTTTTCAATTATAATTACATATGAACAATCATAACTACTGCACTATAAGAAAAATGTTTCAACAGAATGGTGATAAAGGCTTATCTCTTCCCACAGCTGTTGATAAATGATTATCATGGCATTTCCAACCAAGTGGAAAAATGTAACATGTCCAATAAATTAAAATAAAAAATAAAAAAAATATTTTTCTTTTTTAAATTCAATTCATAGAAAACATGTTAACCTAACATTGGTTCTTAAAATCTGAATTTGTATGCATTAATGCTAGAGTTGCTATATAAAATAGAAATCATAAGTAAATGTTAACTAAATGTTAACATTTAAGTTATTGCTATAATTTGGATCTACACTCAAGTTTTATGTAGCTAAGTATATCTTACCCTTAAATAATTGTTGAGTTATGCCTCTAATAATCAGTTTAAAAATGATCTGGATCAAAATTTGAAAACACGTTTTTATTTTTTATAGATCGTGAATCTGAAATTATTTTGAATTCTTTAATCTCAAATACCTTATCAGATTGTTATCTCCCTAACACCAGTAATCTAGTATATTAATAGTTTAATATCTCAGCAGGGTGGCTACAAAAATTGTATTATTATATTCTATGACTTTTCCAGGTTTTCCAGACAACATTTTTCAATTTTCTTAACCTTAATATTATATTATTTCTTAGAAAATTATATTTTTTTATATTTATTACATTAGTCACATAAAAAAATACTAGCAGCCACAATTTTACAATTTATTAGTTAATATTTTGTAAATTATTTTTCCAGTTTTAGATATTTTATTTTTATAATTTATGGCACTGTATGTACTCATGTATGCACTCATGTAAAGTGCCATATCTAGGTAATACATTTTAGTAACATGTGAGACACAAAATTAGTGTAAACATTAAGGTAAACATGTTCTGTTTTATATATAGTAGTATGATTTGCTTGGCACATGCGCATTAAAGTTGTAATCTCGTGTGTTTCTTTGTTTAATCAACCGTAACTTAACTGTCATGCATGAGTAGCAGCATCTGTAAATGTATACAACCATAATACATTGTTTTTAAAGGCCGTTACGTCATTACGTGTGTGCATACGTGTGCAGCGATCCAGCCATTAATGTGATTAAACAATACTGGTATTTTTTTAGTGCCTGTACTTTATGTGTGCAATAAAAAATGGTAGACCACCAATATGATAATTCCAACAGGTTATTAATAAGTCACAATTAATAAATAGAAATAGGTGTGATTTTAATTGGAAACTTTTGCAGTGGATGTTTATAAAATGGGTGATGCTTTGTTTCAGTGGTTGTTTACAAAATGATAGCTGCTACCATTGTCTTTTTGTCAAATATTTGCAGCCATCAGAGATATTGAACAATAAAGAAAGAGATAGTAAAGAAAGTATTTAGTAAACAAAAATATATCTCGTCAACAAACACCTATGCGCAAGCGAAGACAGTGGGGAGATTTATTTTCTTGTGCTCGACATCTTACTGGACTATTCACATATCTACATTAGTGCGGTAAGGATAAGAATGATGGTGGGTGGGCTAAGTATAAAGTTAAAGCGCATAAAGCAGTGTGGTAATTGACAGTTCAAAAAGCTATTAGATATATTTTAATGCATTCACATATTAAATCATTATGATCTGCAGCTGTCCCTTTTGACATATATAGTATCAATGCAGATAGAATAATAATGTAGTTAAATTTTCTCAATGTTAACTACCAAAATATACTTCCCTACTGCGACTCCACCTCGGATGTTCTCTTTAAATAAAATATGTCTCTTTAAGTTTAAAATCTCTTAGTACTTTAGCATGAGTGTCCTTTACTTTCTTGCTTGTCCGCACACCTAAGTGGTAAGGAAAATGTCTAATAAGTTCAGTTCCAGCTCGCTCAAAGAAATTTATTTTACGTGGCAAGGTTTGTGTATTAGTCACACTAAACTATAAACTCATGTTTTATTAGTTATATTCTTTAATACTTGTACAATTAAACACATCAGTTAGCTTTGATTTAATTTAAGGACTACGGATTAGGAGGGTAGTTTGAAGATGGGAAAACCACAATGAATCAATTCAGAATTGAATATCCAACTTCACTTTCAACAGAAGAGTACCCACAAATGTATGTCAAGGGAGAGCAAACTAAGATTAAACTACTTGCTTTGAGTAATGGTCTAGGATATTGGGTATATAGGGTGTTTATGTACCAAGTTGAACCTCTTAATCTTGAAAGATCCTCAACACTGATTGGCTGGCAAGTATGCACAAAATTCCCCTTTACTCAGTTCTAAGACCCAGGCAAGTTAAAAAATAAACTCAAACTTAAGATAAAAACAAAAATGCAAGTAAATTTAGACAAACTTTGATTAAACAACAATAGCTTTACAAAATTGAAAAATACTCATTCAAAAAGTTAAATCAGTGGGGTTTGACTGAAATTTGATAACATTTTAGAAATCATATTAAATATGTTTGTAAGTGAGCAGTGTTCTATAAGATAAGACTTTAAAAGGAATTTGTAATTTATTGGACCATAAAAAAATATGACAAAAGTCACACAATAGTGTTTGTATTGATAAATGTGATATATAGTTTGAAAATGAAGTTGAAAAATGTTTTAAGATTTAAAATGTTACATACAGTTAAAATAATATAAAACACTTTAAAAATTAGTATAAATACATAAAGTAAGCGATAGTTGAAAATTTAAGTTAAAAATTGAAAGGACCGGTGATGCACCCCACTGGATTGCAGGCTTGTCAAAATGGCAACATATTGGAGGGCACTCCCTGATCTGGTGTTAGGTACTCTCTCCATGTTAGGTGCCTTGCTGTGCCTATTACTACCAGAGACTCTAAATAAGACTCTTCCAGTCACACTGGAAGATGTGGAGAGCGTTTCAGGAAGAAGGAAGGCATCTGGGAATGTTCGTGCTGTCAGAAGAAAGTGAATTCGTGACTAAAATTGCCATAAATTGTTAACACACACTTTTGTTTCTTTGTTGTACAAATATTGTTATTTAATATTTAAGTATAATTTAAACATAAATATGAATATATTAAAAGGTCATATAGATTTGAAAGGTAAATTTAAATAGGCAGTAATTTGTTTAGTTAAATAATTAAGTATAGAAATCGAGGGGGAGAGAGTTTTTTTTTTCATGGTTGGCGGTGGTGGATGAATTTGTTTTGTTGATTGTTGGGACTAAAAAAAAAAGGGAAGGGAAGAAAAATAATGAGGAGATGTAACTGATTGTTGTTTTTAATGTGTGGAAATTGTCAATTCTTGTTGTTGTGGGGAATTATAAGTGTGTTTTTAAGTGTTTGAAGTGTTTGTTTTGAGACCAATCTTTTATCTTGTTTGTTTTTTTTTACTTTATGGTGGAGGGTTGATGAACACGTAGTTTCGTTTGTCTCTCATCCATGATCTTTGTCAGTGAGGAGTCCGGGTACCCAGAAGCCCGAGATTAAGTCCTGGATGTCTCTGCACTGGCGCCAGCCGGGCAGGTATATAAATATTGTGCAGAACTGAGGGACCCTTACAGAATGAAGTGTTATACTTGGTATATTTTAAATTATAAAAAAAACTTAGGCAGATATTACAGCTCAAACCAGACATTGAATTGTAGTGCAGTTTTTTATATTCTAGCCTACTTTAAAAAACAGTAGAATTGAGACCAGTGAAGCCATTTTGCCATATTTTTATGTTGTTAAAGAATATAAGGCCTCTGAAAACTGCACCTGGGTACGTTATTTTGTTTGACCATATCTTGTATTTAATATATTTAATATCTGTAACAATCTGCCATTTTGTGGTTTTTTTTATGCAGTACAGTACACATTACTAATCCATTGGGGCTAGCTGCAAATTTACACAAATGAGATAGGGATGAGGAAGGTTGAATTTAGAGGAAATGTACCTACATTTGTGTGGAGAGAAAGAGAGCGAGTGGGAAACCATTTAGGGGAAACCACCCTCAGTATACCAGACTAGGATCGAACCATGATCTCCCCATCATCGGCAGTCTAGTCGCGTCTTAGACCATGCGGCCACCGAAAAAGGTTTATTTTAAATACATGTACTAGCATTTCTATGGAGGAAGTGTGGTAAACTATTTAGGGAAAAATTTCTCTCTGTGCACCAAACCGAGATTCTAACCTTAATCTTGTCAGAATTAGTGAGAGTTTGATAGATAAGACAATGTGACCATTAGAGGGGTAAGCAATGTCCATCAGCCCTAGCTGTGTGTTAATATGCAGAGCGAAAACAAAATCTTTGAGTTTTGTGGTACAGTAGTCTCTCGGAAATTGAACACTCGATAACTCAACATTCCGTGTAGCTCGACATGCGCATGTGCACACATTTGTTGGTGTCAGTCATCACAATCCAAGGTCATTCAACTGTATAACCTCTTAGTTTGTGTAACTCGATTGGAACTATCATGCTGTGGTGTTATTACAAGTGCTGTGTTTGTTAGTTTTCCAATTCAGTTAACATGGTATTCGAATCAATACAATATTATATGTAAAGTACTACACTGCATTTCTGTATATTACACGTATGTATGTACACGATTATATTAACACATAATATATTGTACTGTACGTATATTTCTGTTACTGTACCATACAATACTACAGTGCAGTACAACTGTACCTATAATATTCAATACTGTACTGTGATACATCCTTGTTTAGTAAACATGCATCTTATGCAAGTTCATTTGTAAAACGACAGTTCAATAACTCAACACCATCTAAGTCCATATTAGGATGAGTTTCCGAGACTCTACTGTATATATAGTATAGAGTAAGTAGGTAGGATTCTTGATGGAAGTTACTTAAAACTATTTTCGTACATTCATATATCACGTCATAATCTGCTTCCATCATGGTCGATAGATAGTAACAATACCTATAGAATAATACTAATAATAAAGTGAAATATTATTAAGTTAACTGCAAAATAATATGTGGTATTTTTTAAATGGCTCCTACTAGAACTCTACTGACCTCGCTTGATGCAGCCTTCACGGGGCACAGCTGCAATGGGTCCGGGGGATGAGTTGTCCACCCGGGCAACCATTTGCCTGTCAACTCCCATCCCCGTGTCGTTGCCAGTGTTCGTCAAACTCCCATTAGTGGTCTCTGGCAACACTGCATCCCTACAACAGAACTCATGAATGTAGTTGCTGTGACAAACACTTGTCAACAAATTATGAAAGTTACTTGGGCACAAGATTTATAACATGGCAATCCCACCATTGCTACAAATAAAAGGGATAACATTTTTGGTAGTAAAGAGTTATTTTATATAGGGGATTATTCTTATTTAATTGTACATAAAAGTGTACTAAGCTGTAATTATTTTTACTTAAGTTATTGGCAATAAGTGTTTTTTTTAATGTGGCCCTCTTTGTATTTTTAATTTTCAATGAGGCCTTTGCGATCAAACCATTTTGATAAGTCTGGCCAAAGGAATAAGCAACAAATCTTATCAGAGATTGTTATAGTAAAACTAATTATTTATCATATTTAGGTTGAATTTAACTATACATACAATAATAATTGTAACATGATATTGCCAGCATAGGTGGACATGTGGACTAAATGTCAGGCTCATCCATCTAGTCTGATTTAAAATTATAACGGGGAGGGTGAGGTTTTTTATCCTGGCCACATATAATTACAGCATTTTTTTTTCCAAATATTTACCCATTCTTTCAAGAAAATGTGGGTACTTTTCCTTTAAATGGTATCTTCATCAAACTCACCCAATTAATGTAGATAAATGTTTATAGTTCATATGGATAGTGTGCAATGAAGAAACACAAAAATGTTAGAGCCTTTGTGTGTAAGTAAGAGATAAATTTTTAATGGGAAGAGCAAAATGTTAAAGACTGATTTTGTGATCTCTTTATATAGGAACCATGAAAATGACCCAACCATTCTGCTCCAAGAAATGTTTCTGTTTTTTCGCCGCCCCTTTTTTGACAATCTACACTGTTAGATACCTTTGGCTAACAAGTTGGGGTACGTCCCAACATCTCAAGACCAAAGAAACACCTCTCAAGACAATATTGCTGTGGAACCAGTTCTTTAGTACCAAGCATTTTGGCTATGGCATTGGACAGGATCCGTTCCTCAAAGCGCAATGCCCAGTTCACACTTGTAACATTTCCGACAGGGCAGATGGGCCCCTCCACGCTGGCGTCGAACACTTTGACGCGATTTTGTTCCACATGATTGACAAATCTATCATCGAGCTACAGCAAGACATGCCGGATAAACGAAGTGCTCATCAAAGATACATCTTCTTTCTGCAAGAGTCACCTGGGATGCACACAACTCCAGTAAAGTTCCCAAACTTTTTCAACTGGACAGTAACATACCGGCGAGATTCAGACATATACATTCCTTATGGCTTTGTTACTGCTGGTCAAAAATACCCAGACGCCAAGTCGCCCAATCCCGTTTTTACTGGATGGATGGAACCAAACTACAGTCGCCTTGATAAAATAAAGAAAGTATCCTCAAAATCAAAACTAGTGGCGTGGTTTGTTTCAAACTGCTATTCTCAGAGCAGGCGAATTAGTTATGTGAGGGAACTCTCTAAGTACATCCCCGTTGACATATACGGTGACTGCGGGAACCTCGTATGTCCGAGAAGTAAGGAGGACGAGTGCTACCAAATGCTGAATACCTCTTACAAGTTTTATTTAGCTTTTGAAAACTCACTGTGTAAAGACTATGTGACAGAGAAGTTATTTAATGTAATGAATTATGATGTGGTGCCGGTGACATACGGAGGGGTAGATTACACTGTGGTGGCTCCCCCGATGTCATACATTGATGTTTTAAAATTTGAAAGTCCCAAAAAACTTGCACACTACCTTAAGTATCTTGACAAAAACCCTGTGGAATATCATAAGTACTTTTGGTGGAAGAAATACTATAAAGTAAATACTCAAAATAAACATGTTTTGTGCAAACTCTGTGAAATGTTGCATGACTCAAGAATTCCTCCTAAGATATATGAAGACATTGACGGGTGGTGGCGGCCAAAATCTATTTGTCATGCGCCAGATATAAAAGATGATTATGCACTGAACCTAAATGAGTTGGTAGAACCATCTCAAAAAGAAAAACGTTAATAAATAATGATTTTACTTACTTTCCAGTCAATGAAAATCACTGTATAGTATCCATTTTACAGTTTTATTAGTTTTATTTCAATAATACTACTGGGAAGATTTTATATGCTTTGTAAGTTTTAAAAATCACCAACTTTTCCAGGTTTTCTCAGACAAAAAAAAAATGTATTTAAAGTATTTGATATAAAAGGCTACAAATAAAATTTTGTGTTATTTCCAGTTATTTATTTAATACGTAACACAAGATTCTTCTTTAAAATGTTTAAAAAAGTTATCTAAATAAGACTCAAAGTAAACAATAATTGCCCCTTACCCACTCCACTAAGTAGAGCTATATGGTTCCCATTATTTTTTAGCACCTTATAATTCTATTTGGGTATACGCTTATTTACTAATCACGCTAGTGTGTTAGTGATGAAGAATTTTAAATTAATTTTCAAAGGCCTGATTTAAAAAGTATATATAGTTGCTTATAGTTCAGAAATTACTTGTTTTATAAAAATATATTTCAAATAAAAGATTTTTATCTTTAATAGTACTTAGTAACTTTACAGTGATAAGTTATTTTGTGTCTCAAATAGTTTCTTAGATATTATCAAAATTGGAAAAATGATCTCATGTAAAGTAAACTTAAAGTCATTTTCATGAAAAAAAATGAGAACTGTCGTCTTGTTTATAATGATAAACAGTGTCTAGAAATAAAATTTAATCAAAGTAATTAGAGTGAATTTTGAGAAAAATCATATTTTTTTTCTCATTTTGATCTTCAATAAATTACCCTTAATTTTAGGGTTTGATATCTCATTTCAAAAACACCTTGGAAGGACCTTATAAAAACCCCAAATACCAAGTTTTAGCCCAATCGGTAAAAGATTTTCGGCTCTAGCACAAGGTACAGACAGACAGCATTGTGAAAACAACTTTTTTGGTTTTAAGAGGTCATAAAACATCGACCAAGATAAAATAAAAAACATGATAAGTGTAGGAGGTTAACATTCCTACAGTGATATGATATATGTATTAACTAGGTAGGAGCTGTTTGATAGGTTTGTCCAAAAATTATGTTTGCTTTAAGCCAAACCCCTGGTCAGAATCATAAAAGCTCTAAAACAATTATCTAATAATCAAAATTTGAAAACTAGAAGAAAAAAAATTTGGAACCTCTGATCTGATATTTTTTAATCCTCTAGTTTCAAATGTTCTTCAGCATTTGAGGATTCAAAGAACCAATCCCTGTTTGAATCCTCAATGGTCAGGAGGGGTCTTGGATACCCCAGGAATTTAGCTATACAGGTTACACCTGGATCATTTAAGTGTGTTGTCACTTTGAATCATCTACCTCTATTTCGTGAACCTTGCAGCCAGACAGTCAAATATAGAAGGTTAAAGCCGGTTAGGGTAGGAGATACTACACAAAATCCAATATGTAAAAGTATCTAGTCATCCTAGTTCATAGTTTTAGTGACATTTTGAGCAAGATTGTGAAAATGTTTCTGAACATGAAACCAAAATCGACACGACTGCAGAAGAAGAGGATAGTGTGACATTTCAAACGATGATGTCAATGATAGTAAGAAAGTTAGCTATTTTAATTTCTAAAGTAAAATGTTGTTGCTCTTTTAGTTAATTTTCAAACAGCGTTGGTTTTTTTATTTTACATAGTATTTGAAAGCAAGAGGGGAAAAAAGCATCACTTTAGAAATTAAGAAAAATTACTCAGATGAAACCAAATTTCCTCAATGCAAAATAAATTAATGGTTCATGCCTAAAGATATAAAATTTTTACCTTTTTATAGGTTTAAGAGATTTTATATAAAAAAGTTCACAAGCCATTGTAATTTGACCACTCATTTTTCCATATCTAAATATCCAACTTCTATCTTAATGAAAATGAAAATGTTAATAGTGATGTCTCATTTTTCTGCTCGGAGGTGTTGTTCAAATTATATAAAAGTGTAACAACAAAAAATTAACTATTTTTTATAGCGTTCTTTCTTTCGGAGTATGATTCACCTCACGTGACCATGGGTGAAACAAAAATAGGTGTAACTACTGAAGGGTTAAGAATCATTATTTTGTTTGTCTAAAATGTTTCCCATGATGACAAATAATGAAGGTAATAATAATCTCTCAAGAGCAAGTATTTGTTGTAATTAGTTAGGTTATGCTATGGAGAAGGGAAGTTCCCTTGACATGTAAGGAAGTGTTGTACAGGGCGTACTTTGTACATATTGTCACATATGCAGCAGAAATATGGACAGTGAATGTAAGAGAGACTAAGAAAGTGAAGGCCTTGAGAACAAAGTTTGTGATGAGCATGTTAGCTGTCACGAGGAGAAACAGGATTAAGAATGAAGTTATCTGGGAAAGAGTAGGAGTACAGAGAGTATATGAGATAGTAGAGAAAGCAAAACTGAGAAGGTATGGGCATGTAATGCGAATGGAAAAAGAGAGGATGCCAAAGAAATTGTTGGAAATGAAGTATGTGATAAAAAGACCGCAAGGGAGGCCAAAAAAGAGATGGAAGGAGCAGATAACAAAGTGTTCAAGTGAGAGGAGAAGAATGGAAGAAATTAAAGGATGAAGATTGGTGAAAAAATAGAGGAAGATGGAGACATTTTAATAAACTGACCCGGTCACAGGCTGGAAACAGTTGATGATGATTATGATGATGATGATGATGATGATGATGATGATGAGTTAGGTTACATTTTGTCGATTAGTGATAAGCATTGAGACTGAGTTAAAATAAATAAAAAAAACTACTATTGTATTGTAAAGCTTGTAATCTACAGTAGCTAAATATAAATGGTACAGTGCACCACGCTGCACAGACTTTCTCCCTTTTTTTATCTTCAAATAGATATTTACTAAAAACTCGTCTAATGCATTGTTGTAAAAACACTACATTAACGATAATAAATTAAATAATATACAATGCTACTTATTCTATGGCAATAGGAACTAGGAACACTGTTACAGAAAAATTGAGAAAAGAGAAATATCTTTGTCTAACAAAGAGCATAAGAATAAAATTCATTTTCAAATCTTTGAATTTAAAAGTATGTATATTTGCTTATAGCTAAAGAATGATAGGTTTTATAAAAACATAGTTCAAATAAAATATTTGTATCCTTAATAGTACTACAACTTTACAGTCATAAGTTATTTCGTAGCTCAAATAGTTGCAGAGAAATGATGAGAATTGGAAAATTTCCCCGTCCGTAAAGTACCCTCAAAATCATTTTCATGATAAAATGAGAATTTCCATCATATCAAAATAGATTTGTTTTCTCATTTTGCCCTTCAGCAAACTACCTTTAAATTTGGGGTTAGATATCCAATTCCAAAACCCCTTGTGAAAACCCCCCAGATACCAAGTTTTAGCCCGATCGATAAATAGTTTTGGCTCTAGCCCGAGGTACAGACAGAGAAACAGTTGGAGAGAATTGCAAAAACAATTATTTTTTTTTTGTTTTAGGGGGTCATGAAACGTCGACTTTTACCAAAACCTCAAGTTCATATTTTTTTTTACGATCACAATACTTTCTCTCCAAGGTGTTGAGAGAAAGTAAAAAAACAATAATACTTGTGAAACATACAATTTTATTTTAATTTCTAAGTTCAACACCAAGGTTTAATGTACACCTTGTCTACGTAAGAGGCAGTACACATATTCACACTAATGGGGTAAGGCTGAGGAAGGTAGAAAGTAGAAGAAATATTTTAAAATTTGCATTGAGAGAGGGTGGAAAATCATTTAGGAAAAGTCACCCTTAATACACTCAACCCATTCAAACCTCGACCTCCTTAACACTGGCAATCCAGTCTAGTGTGACCTTCGACCATGCAACTACTTGTGTAGCTAACACCTAGATTATTATCTGATTTAAACTGAGGAGTATATATTGGAAGAACTCTGGGGGAATGCACCCGCATTATCATGGCAGGGATAAGGAAAACCATAGTAATAAATCACATCTGAGAAACAGTCACACTGAACCCAGCTGGGATTCAAACCTGGGCCTCACTCCCACTGGGAATCAAGTTTGTGTTGCAAGGCTGACACCTTAGATCAGTGGTATTCAACCAGCGGTAAGCAAAGACATCTTAGGGGGTATGTAAAATTTAAAAAAAAATATGCATCCATACATGTATTCTTCCCATAACTTATCATTGAATACATTGTATTTTGATATAAATAATTGTATTTATTTTATATGTAGATTATAGAATATGTATAACTTATATTATGCACCAACAACTTAAATAGTACAAAATTGAAGATAAATTATATCTGGGTGTACGCGAACAAAAAAGGTTGATACCACTGGCTTAGATTATGTCTTTAAAAGAAAACATAACAAATCAAGTTAGAAATTATTATAAAATCATACACACACTAATAGCAGCTAAACCCGATGTTGCAAAAACACTTTGGTATTCTCGCTGTTGCTGTCAAAGGAATGAGTCAATTGTTCTTGGTTGTAAACTTGAGCACATATTTAAAAGGTCTGATGCAGCCGTAATTCAATCCTTAATCTGTGGCTACTGCTTTTCTAATCAAATGCTAATCTGCACTGCCCAAATTAATTGTTTGTAAAGTAAATTAATATATTGTAATTGTTGGCATAATCATTCATGACTCATCTGCATTCAATACCTGATAAAAAAAAAAGGATGGTATGTTTGCTGACACAAATGTGTGATTCAGCAGCCAACAGTCACACTGGCTGAGTAACCAACAAGATGAATCTCAACACAATTTAATATTTCCTAGCAGGAATGTAGCACTGGGGTAGACTATAGCTAACAGTTTAATGAAAAGTTGTAAGACATATTAATGAAGGCGTGGTACAATTTTTTTTACCAATTGTTTAGTTATTTAAAATGTCCAGTTCCAAACTACACTTAATCACATAAACCTATCTGTATGCATGATATATAAACTCTGCATGACACCAATCACAACAGATTTATGCCAATCTTTCTGTATTAGCTTTGTTTATTATCGGAGTAGAAACTGGACATTTGTTATAAACAATTTTTTTTTTAATAAATGAAAACATCATTTTCATCATAGTCTTTAATCTTTGGATAATTTTATGACAAAATGTTATTTTGACTTTTAAAGATATGTCTTTATTATCTTGACTTTTTTTATTAATTGATTGATGAAAAAAATTCATTTATAAGCAAGTTAAAATGTGTAGTAGATTGTCAATTGGATCTAAAAACATGAATATTGAAGATTGTTTGGCAACAAAATAACATTTTAAATAAATATAAATAAATATTCAATAGAAGAGTTTTGCATAAGTCAAACTAAGTTTTGTACAAAAAAATAGCAACAAAAGTGAATGCACTTTTGGTTTTGCCAAATTTTTTTTTTTTTTTTTTCTATTCCTGTAATATGAGCGGTTACAAACCCTACAGTCCGGAAAGATAGATGTAGATATGCAAGACAAAAAATTTTCTTCTGGACCTGATTTGTTAATACTTTATTATTATAAACAAAGCCTTTAAAATTATATCCATCTCCTTCACTTGGATTCAATAATATGACATTTTTTTCTGAAAAATTTACCAAAAAATCTTAATTTTTCTAGTTACAAGATAAAAAAAAGACAAGGTACAAACAAAGAGATTGAACAGTGAAAAATTAGAATATTCTTTTATATCAAATATATTTATTTTATTATATATGTATTTATTATGACTTTTTTAACTCATAATAGAGCCTTGGAATAAGAACCGTTTTCATTAGTTGAAGATCAAATGGAACCGAGGTACCGAAGAACCAAATTGACCTATCTTTTCTTTATACATTAAAACGTACTCTAAATACCCTGTTACACTGAGGAATAGCTTATAAAATTGGATCATAGTTTATCAAGTAGGACTCAGATGTCTATATCCTAAATAGTCCAAATATGCTCTAAAAAATAATTATGGCTTTTTCAAATACATCCTACATTGAGAAAAAATAGCTGAAAATCTTGAACAAATAGTTTGTCCATCAATTAATTTTAATGAGTTGGAAATTGCTTTGGTATGGATATACCCATGTACTTAATTACATACGTCATTTTTTCAACTATATTTAATTAAAGCCAATAATTTGTTTATAAAAATGTATTGGATATAAAAATATTAGATATTTAGAATTAATGAATTAATATGAATTAATAAAATGTGAAAAATTGTTTATTGCAAGTAATTAAAAACCATATTTTGGAAAGTTATTAACAATATGCACTATATGACCTAAAATTGAAAATTGCCAAAATATATTAAATAGAAATTTTAGTAATCAAGGTAACTCAAAACTGGTTTGTATCCTGTTCAGTATCAAAACAAAGTTTAGAATATATATGTCAAACATCCTTGGCCTAGTAATCAGTCAAGGTAAGAAAAGCCTGTACTACATTTCGAGTAAACAAAGTGTACATAATTTCTTCCTGTGAAGATAAAGTAATTTTGTATCATTTTACCCTTAATAAAGTAGTTTCCCCTCTCTTTTCAAGTTTTCAACTCATTTTTTTTGTTTCTGAGATAATTGTGACCACTTTATGATCCACAAGTTTTCAAGTAGGCTATATTAATGATTTTTTACTACATGTCTTAATACTCTGTCGAACTATCCAAATTTAATTACATAATGGTGTGCGTAGAATTTAATGGAACTGTACCCTTAATTGTGTGAATGGAAAGGGAAACCGTTTTTATTAAAATATACTTCTAGTACACCCATCAGGAAATTTAATATCAACAGACTTGTCACTGCCAGACAAACTAGATTAACATAGTGTGCCCATCAATGCTTGTTTCAATTACTATAAATTGATTATATGATGGTGACTAATTCATTGTAAAAGAAAATTAACTTGCGGATATTTAGGATGTTATGCTAGCAGAGACACTCAAACCCAACACAAGGCTGCTACAATAAACTAAGTCAGCAAAACTATCAAGAGTTTGATAACTAAAAGAAACTTACCCTAAGGTAGCTGATAGTTTTTTTATCACTTTAGCTAACATTTTTTGTTTATAATTGCTCACCTTCATAATTTTTATAATCACTTTAAAAGGTAAATATAAGGATATATAGCCTAAACAAGCATTGTGACCCTTGACCCCGAAACACACTGCGACCCCTAGGTTGTAAATCACTCATGAGATTAAAAGTGTCTCTATCAACATTCTTGACTGCTACAAGTGGTTCCTCCCCTCTAAACTAATATAAAGATTCTTAAGTCAGGAAAGGGTTCTTCAGTCTTTTATAAAACATGATTTTCTTTTTAATGGGAAAAAGCTCGAAACGTGCGTTGGTGGGCATGTGGACTAGATGTCAGACTCATCTTGCCTAGTTTGTAAGTGATAAAGTTGAGGTTTCAAATTCCGGCCATGTGTATTGAAGGTTTGTTGCTTGGGTAAGACTAATTATACTAGCCAAAACAAAAGGCTTGATAAAGGGTATTTTATTGAACTCAACCTAATAAGTCGGATATCTATAATACTTCAGAAGGATTCAATATAATGCAAGGTGAATATCACAGATTGACATTGAGGGCAAGTGAGTAAGTGATGCCCCCATACCTCTGGCCACCAAGATTGCAGATAATTTTAATATAAACTTAAATCAGATGGTATACAACCAAAATATAAAGCTCTGAAGATGTGATAAATGTATAGGCTAAATTTTAGCTTGATATTTACAACAATTAACAATATACACATTAAAAGTTCCCTAAAAATTATAACTGTAAAAAAGTAAGGAAATAAAAGCTTTAATACATTAGATAGCAAACACCCTCATCCCCCCAAAATAACTGCCAAGTTGTTAAATTAAATTGTGTTTGATTTGTGATCAAGATTTAACAGTTTACCTAGATGCAATTTTATAGTGGTGTGAAAATAAATAGATGTATCTAGTGGTGTCATTAGAATGACAGCTTTGGTGTAGGGATCGAATGATCAAAGTATCAATAAATAAGGTAATATATTAAAATTAGTTATTTTTATCACCGACATATTATTCTTGTAACAAACACGCAAAGTCGAACAGTCCATCAGCATGTTTCATTTTATTCAATATGACACATTACCCACATCAGTGATCGCATGCTCTTTGTGTCAATCTTTCAAAATTCTAGATTGCTGATGATATGGTGATCAGGGCTCAAATCCCAATCAGGTGTACTAAGGGTGTTTTTTCCTAAATGGGTTCCTACTCTCTTGCACTCTTTCTGTCTCTCTCTCTCCACACAAATGCAAGTACTTTTCCCCTAGATTTTACCTTTCTCATTTGTACCCCATTAGTGTATGAATAGCCCTAATGGGTAGTAAGATTCAGTTCCCCAAAAAGATATTAACATATTTTTATTTTGGCAATGTTACCACCAGAATGTACCGGTAGGGATTAACATAGCTGTTCAAGGTCGTCAGAATGCCAAGAGAAGTTTTGAAAGACCAAACCAACTTGGTTTTGATCAAATAGTATATATTTCTACAACCCAAAACCAATCTCTTTCAGTTTTTAAAACAAGTTTTGAAATATTTTAAGCATAATACTATATTCCACACATAGTTTTTGGAAGAGCGGGGAAATTAGACACACATACAAAAAGGCTTAGCAATGTTAATGAACACATCTTAAATAATATAACACTAATTAGATGTGTCTAAGGCGTCAATCTTGTCACACAAATGTAAGTAGATTACCTCTAAAATGCTTCTTTCCTCATCCCTAACTCATTAGGGTAATTATCATACTTGTGTATAACCTGAACAAGTGCTAAGACACAGTGATAAAAAAATATGTTATTTTTCACATAGGGCTGTTAAATAATTAACTTTTATTAAATACTGAGTGTAAAGGACTTAAGTTCTATTTTTATTTTTTGACAATGAAAACTCTGTGTGTTTGTATGTGCGTGTGTGTGTGTGTGCATGCATGCATGTGTGCGCGTGTGTGATATTTTTGGACATGAAGCTTAGATAAATTCTTGCTTCATATCAAAACCATGGACTTGCCATAATGTTGATTGTTAAATGAGTACCAAAATAATTTGTTTATAGAGTCATTAACTTTTCGAGTTATCCACATTTAGCTACATTAATGTGGTAGATATAAAATAAAGTTAAGATTTAGAGGTCATGAAGGTACACCTGATGGGAATTCCAACCTTAACCCTCCTCATAACCAGCAAACAAGAATAGCCCAATTTGATGTTTAGTCCGCATGCCTAATGATTCGGGTAAGTCTACCCACAATACCACGGTGGACACAATATTTTTGTCAACCAAAGCTCTGCATGTGAATGAAATCCTGTATCACTAAAAACACTGTTTTAACATCGCATTCTACTACCTGTCCGGGTTATAAGCACACATTCTAATTACTCTAGGTAATGTGTTAGGGATGAGGAAGATTGAATTTTGAGGAAGTGTAGCCGCATTTGCATGGAAGGAGAATGGAAAACTAATTAGGGAAAACTACCCTCAGTACACCTGACCGAGATTTGAACCTCGATCTCCCTGTCATCATGAGTCTAGTCTATTTTTAAAGTGACACCTTAGAACATCCTGCCACCGAAGTGGATTAAAATAAAAACACTAGAATATTTTAATCAAGCATGGAACACTTTAGTTTTCATAAACTAAAGATGTCCTACATAAACAGGTCAATATAATCATTTAACATTTTGAAGGGAGAGTTGCAACCAATTGTTCAACTGTGTGCCATTTTAATGTCAGTAAAAGTTGAAAGTGAGCCATGATGGTGTTTCTCAAGGCCCAACCAAGGCCTACTCTATCACATGGCTAAAAGCAAGACCTCCAGGAGAACGAATACAAATTATGTGACTCAAGGCCGACTCTGGTATAGTTCAAACACCACGTGAAGAACCTAATCAAGACAGTTCAAAAAGTTACTAACTCGTCACACATACACCCACATTAGTGGGTGCTTAGTATAAAGGGTTTGAATTGCGGCCAGCGTACTGAGGGTGGTTTTTTTTTCCTAAACAGTGGTTTCCCAATTTAACCCCAATGCAAATGGAAATAGGTAAATTTCCTTTAAATTCCAACTTCCTCATACCTACGTCTCTAATATTTTAATCCAAACAAGTAGCTCCACAAAGTTTGCAAAAAAAAAAAAAAAATGTATATGTATACACTAAGTATAGAAAGTACCCTGACAAATATTGTTTTTAAAGGGTGAGAGATGGGGGAAAGGTCTCCAACCTAAAGTGAATCAGTGTAAAGTCTCCTAACAAGAGATGGCAAGAAATTTTTAAAACACTAAATCCCCCACCCTGATAAAGAGGAGGGAGGGAGTTGAGCCCCCCAAAACATACACACCCTTGGTATGGTCCAGCATTAAGACATGTTTTCTGCAGTTGTTAATTTTGACCACCAGTAAGATAAATAAAATGTTTGGGCTACTTTATATGTATGTATATTTTTTTAAGGTTAATTTTTTGGATAATTCAACTAGACAAAACACATCTTAAATTATTAATTTTGTGTTGTATTGTTGATTGTGTTGATATTGTATTGAATGTCTTATAATGTTATATTAACTCCTGATATTCTTTCTGCTTAAAGTCTTTATTCACATAGACATTATCTTTAACTTTCCATAACGACAGATTCAATTGATATATATCAATAACTTTCCATAACGAGAGATTTAATTGATATATATCAATAACTTTTCATAACGACAGATTTAATTGATATATATCAATAACTTTCCAAAACGACAGATTTAATTGATATATATCAATAGATTTCCTTAGAAATTCTGAATAAATGCTTTTATTTCACTGAAATCATGAAGGCAAAAATGTATCCAGTGAAAAGTTCCAAGTTTATTTCACTAACTGAGAAAAAGTACTACACACATGCCATTTTCTGCTTTGATCAGTTATCTGCAGGTTGAGACTTGCCTTGGAACTGCGTGTGTGTAACGAACAGAGTTTTCAGACAAGAAACCTGTCAGATCATCGTTTTCAATAAACGCCTACAACTAATATCTTCAAAAAACACACACACACAAGTACTTTTCAGTTTCAACAAATGATTGGCAGGTTGTGACTTCTCTTATAACTAACTGTAAGTGAGTGGTGAATATTAACTTCAATCCAAGACAACGGCTCCGATATTCGCAAGTGAGTGGGCATCTTAAGAGCCTGATTCGGCACCATCTAAATGCAGAGCCGAAGGTTTTGAAGAAAAAAATATTGTTTTAATAGCCCTCAAGAAGGGTAATAAACAACAGTTTAGATACCGTTAAGTTTCTTGATTGTCAATGCACAAACTAAACTTCATAGTACATTTTACTACAACTGTTCAATTATACATTTTTAATTTTTTAAATAACCTAATGCAATTTATAAACAATTGAATCATATTAGCTATATATTTTTACGTTTAGTTGGCAATGCAACACAATTTACAAGGGGGAAAATAATTACTTTTGACATTTTAAATATTTCTTAAAATCTGTTGATTTAGTTAAGTATTTTTTTTACATTAATTAGTCTGTTATCATACAAGTTGGCTCAGTGGCAATAAGATCGACTGGAGCACTCAACCTGTCACAGGAGTTCGGAACTTTATTCTAGTCCCAGCCAAATATGCTAGTGCTACTTTATACTACATTTTTACAAGAAAACTCATACACTATTGAAATAAATAGGCCTATGCAGCCAGGACAGGTAGTCAAGACATGGTAAATAAAAATATATATTTTTTGTCTCTAATAATAGTAGTAGGCTATCTTTTTTAGGACGTCTTACAAACTGTTAGGGTTATACTCTTATGTACTAGCAGTTTTAGAGATGAGGAAGGTTATATTTAAAGGAAGTGTACCCACATTTGCATGGAGGGAGAGTGGAAAACCACTTAAGGAAAACCACCCTCGGTACACCCAACCAAGATATGAACCTCAATCTCTCCGTCATCGGCAATTTAGCCTACTGCGAGTGTAGCACCTTAGGACATGCGCCCACTGAAGTGGGTAAAAATAGTAGTGATTTAATACCAATTCTGGAGAGTACAAATAAAATCTAAAGCACCAATAAAACAAATTATTTAAGGTAGGAAAAGATTTAATGACTTGCACCTGCGCTACGCAACTAAAAACTTATTGCAGCTAAAATCAGACCAATTTTCAAACAATTAATACTCGCACTGTATGTAGACCAAGACACCAGTCGCATCTAGCTTGGTGAGCTGTATAGAGGAATAGTGAATTCGACCCAACTCTTTTATATAAGCCTAGAAGCATAAATTATATCGAATCCGAATCTTGGAAAAAATTATGAACATAAGAGGAAATATAAATGTAATAGAAAAATAGGCTAATTAAAAACTAAATGTTACATTATTTCTCACAATCCGCCTACCTCACTATAAGTTGCTCCTTGAAACACACTACAGTCCTTCGTCCATGTCCTTGCCCAATGGAAAATGTGCCCAACTCTTTGGAAAACTCTTCACAAACTTTGTGTATCAGGAAACGCCGGTAATTATTTACTGGTGGAAATAACAAGACGCTGAAAGTAAAAACACACACATAAAGAAGAGTAAAAGTACGGCTAAAATACCACAGCTCGGTTGCAGACAGCGCAACAGAGGCAAGACCACTTTCACTTCTGATTAGAACAGCGTACATAACCTTGCTTCTTCCTGGTTCTAGATAGACTAAAATAGTCACCGTCAACGCCATAAAGATAACATTGAAATTAGTTTCGTTAGTTTCAAGTGTTCGTGTATAAACAAGACTACATGGCGTTTGAAATGAACTAAGCATGCATGTAAACAAGATTTAAAAAAATTAGACACTCCCTACCTTCTTTTTTGGTAATTATTGCAAACGAAATAGTTTAAGTCTGAAGAGACAAAATCCACAAACTCATTGTCTTGAATGCTGAGAAACCTGCCTATAATAGCGTTATCCAGCTTGAACCAAATAGTTGTCCTTGACTCTTCTAAAATAAAAATAGAAGCACTTTTTTGCTAACTAAGCAAAATATTTTCCCTTTAAATCTGTCCTCGGTTGTCATCAGCTATCATACGAGGCCATAATATTTTGTTACTAAAAGCTAAAAGCGTGTTCGATAATTGGCTAGCTTGGAGTTACTGCAGTCATACCAAAAATTTCACCAAAATATTTCCCGCTATATTTTCGAAAAAAAAATGTTGGCCGCGCGGCACGTAGCAACGTCCGAACACCGCAAAAACCATCTCACTGGCGTTGTGTTCTTTAGAAAGGCAGTCCGACAACTGAATGAACTCTCCGTGGTTCCATGTGAGAAAGACGCTCTCGCTTTTAATGACCTCATTTCACAAAAAAGAACATGGAAATGCAGAGTTATTTTATTCGTCACGAGCAGACACCAACTTCCCGCTTGCAAGGAGATCGAGAGTTTTTAAATCATGAACCACGAAGGAAGGGGATTTGAATTATTCTTATTTTGTCTGTCAACGTCTATCGTTAATTTGTTGTAAAGACAGACATTTCCGCATAGCAATTTGTAGCATTTCCTTGCTTCCTCGTTCAAAAATACCACATCACGCCTGTCTGCGAAATGGTATTTCACACAGTTCAACAACCTCACAAAACAATAACTACCGGTAGGTCTATATTTCCTTCTATGAGTAAATTATGAAATATAACAGGAATGGAGAAAGCTCATTTTTGTATGCGGCCTCCCACAAAAGGGCCTATGTCAGATAAAGATAGTTAATTTTTTAAAATTATTGCAATGTTTTTTATGCCAATTGTTGAAAAAAAAGTCAATAGAGTGAAAAGGATCGTAAGTATAGTGTTCAAAACTGCGTATTTTGTTTTTTATTTGTGAGACGAATGGGGGTTTAATATAAGATAGCTTTAAAAGATATTTTAAAGGTATTTTAATTGTTTTCTTGTTCTACTAAAGAGGCTGATTGAGGTAGTTTTTTTAGTAATATAAAAAATATTGTTTTAGCAACAATAATATTTTGTATTTTTAAAGGGCTATAACTACTTTTGTTTCAAATATATGTTGTTATATTTTTATACCTTAGATAGTAATATTATTATGAGTTATATTATAGTGATGTAATAATATAAGCCTACTATGTCATTTTAACAAAAAATTAAAAATAATAAAACAAGATACAAAACTAAAACTTGAATATTTTATGGTGAATTATAACAATCAAAGTATAATAAGAATTATTGTTAATATTGTTTACTAAATAATAAATATATTTTAGTATAAGAAAACAACAGAGATATAAATCAACGTTTGGACGGCGGTCTGATACCGTAGGCCTATGGTTACAAATATCACACTAAATCTTACGATTCTAATTTAGACACAATGTCCTATTTCACAGTTGTCAGAGGAAGAGCTAAAAATCTTGATTTTATAAGAGTTTTTTAGCACCGTTTTTTATTTATCATTCATCCGTTCGCGTTATATGCTCATGTATTAATTACGTTAATGGTTTTTGGATTAGGAAAGTTATATTTAGAGGAAATTTACCTGCATTTGCGTAGAGGGAGAGTGTAAAACCATTTTGTAAAAACCACCCTCAGTACACTCGACCGAAATTTGAACCTCGATCTCCCCGTAATCGGCAGACTAGTCTGACACTTTAATAGTAGTGCGTTAGACCATGCGGCCACCGAGGCGGGTTTTATAAGAGCTAATTTGGGGAATCCTCGTTCTCAGGGCTTCCGCAGAGTAAGGGAGTAAAGGATGGTGATGAACTAGAGCCCCTATAAACCCTTGCTTCTCCATAGGTAGACCCAGGAAAGGAAGGGAGGGTGGGCATAATCTTCGGGACCCTGGCACCAGGGAGGCCCAGCTCGGCTTCGAGAATTTTTCTTCTCATCTTGGACGAAAATATAAACGTTTTAGCGAAATTGAAGAAAAGTGCAATATAATACGAAATTTAAATTAAGTACACTAAATACTACTATTTAAACTTGAGTCGACGAGCCATAAATACGCCGTTAAGGCTATTGAAATGTTTGTGAACTAATGGAAGAAGTCAAGTATCTTAAAGTGATACACAAAACAAACCTTCCTAAATCCACACTGCAGTCCCTAAAACTGATCAACAAAATAACATAACTCAATGTTGCAGATTTATTTCCGAATGTATGCGATGCTTTGCGCACATTCTGCACACTCCCAGTTTCTGTTGCTCAAGCAGAACGTTCTTTAGTGAGATTAGCAGAATAAAGAACTGATTGAGATAAACAATGGGTCAACAAAGACTAATTGATCTGGGAACACTATCCATTGAATCAAGACTTGCATGGACATTGAATTTTGACTCCGTCATTCAAATATTCGCTGATAGAATTTTAAAATGACTCGGTTATATTCTAAGTTGTTTAGTCTTAACTTTATTGTAAGATTTAAAAAAGAAAACCCGAGAAATAAAACATACATACATACAAAGGAGTCAAAAGGTAAGCCCTTTAGTTAAATTTATTTCCTTACACTTTTCAATTTAAGATATGTGTTGTAAATATGTGTATGTTCGTTGAATTTCTGAAAAATCATCGTGCATAGTATCTAAGTTGTCTTTAGAGAAACTTCTGGAATAATTTTCTTAAAATCGTTGTTAAAAATTATGTACTATTTTTGCTATTTACATAACAATCTCTGAAACGTGCACAATTTTGAGGTTCCTTCTTTTTCTTTTTTTTTTTTAGGATTGTGAGGGGTCTGAAAGTTGCTCATTAGAGTAATGGAAAGGGGGCCTGACAAAGTTATTTGCCCTTGGGTCTCAGTGGCTCTCGATGGCAATGTAAAAAATGTTAAGCTGTGAATGATAAATATACAGTACATCATTATAGTGGTTGAAGTTTGTCTTTTTTTTCCATAAGAATTACAATGATGGTAATCTTAAATAATGTAGGGGCATTGGGTCTAGAAAGGGGCGGTTATGGGGTTCACGCCCCCCTCTCTCCCCACCAATTTTCCCAAGTTTTTAATGTGAAGCTTAAAGATGGTCTCTTATCAAACTTCTAATAAATTAAAGTGGCGTTCACTTTTCACGAATTTGCTAGGAAAGAACCACTCCAAATAGCTTCTAGAATCATATATATATATTTTAATCAGCTGAAGAACACTCTAAATAGCTTCTAGGACATTCCAAATTTAAAAAAAATTGAGTGAAAACTACTTCAAATATATTCTAGGAAATCTGATTTATAAAATAAATTCTCGTGACAACTTCTTCAAATAGCTTCTAGAATCATCAAAATTTTCAAAAATGTCTGTAGGAGGACTACTCCAAATAGTCCTTAGGAGGTGCACTATTCTAAACATCTGTTCAAAGAGTATAATTTTCAAAAATCCTCCAAATGGGAAACATTACAAATAATTTCTAGGAGCATCTAATTTTCTAGCATTAACTAGGTTAGATGAGGGTATAAAGTTTCTAAATAACTTTTTGGCTACTTGCCTTTTTTACCCCTACGTTTCACAAATATAAAGTTCCACTGCATAAGATAACAATGTTCTTATTTCTTTGGGTATAATATAAAGTCTTAACATCATTTCATAAACTTACAATTTAGAAACCTCCCGCATATCCCCAAAGCTAAATTCTCCCTACGCCCATGGTAGGGGCCAACAATAATAGTTTATAATACAGTAAAAACTCCAAAAATAGGAAGGGTATAAGATAAGTAGAATGAGTGCCAAATTAGGATTAAATTTAATATGGGCTAAATTCAGCCTCAAATTAAAATTTTAGTGTTGGATAGTAAGTACCAGGCTAAATTTATGATGCAGTAGAAATAAAGCCAAGTTAAATTCTTACTTTAGTAGAAATAGCGCCAGGCAAAAATACTAACATAGTAGAATTTGAACCAGTTTAAATCCCTAATAAAGAAGAATTAAAACCAGACTATATTCCTAAACTAGTAGAATTAGCTCCAGGATAAATTACTAATATGTTCAAATCATCATCATGCTACATTACTAATGTAGTAGAATTAGCACCAGGTTAAATTAATAATGTAGAAGATCTATCGACAGGATAAATTAATAAAATAGCCTAGTAGAATTTGTACCAGTTTTAATTCCTAGTGAAAAAGAGTTAGAATCAGTACAATTCTAAATTCCTAGTGTGGTAGAATAGCCACAGGTTAAAGGCCTATTGAGCTAGACCTAGCGCAAATTTAAATTCTTAAGGGTGATCACGCATCAGAACTTATTTTTAATTCTCAACAAAACTGATTCTAGTTGTGTTTTCATCAATTTGTTTTATTATATATTTTTTATTTCCTTTAAAAGCTGTTCTAATGATAAAATTAGATGTATCAAATTTTCCAAACCTACTAACGGCAAGTGTTTGATTTTTTATAATTTGCTATTGTTGAATGTGTAAATATTTCAATACGATCGACTGAATACTTTCTAAACAATTTAATATTTACCACAACACGTAAAAATTACATTTTTATTAAGAAGTTTGTTTTTATTTATTTACTTTTTAACTAAGGATTTTTGCGCGAATATACCTCATCTGACATGTTCGACTACTGGCGATTCTAGCGGTCATTTCAACTAACTAACGTTTTATCTCACACAAAGACCCCTAACTACAATCTCCAGCACTATAACACTACCACCAAATAAAATAATATGTTTCACTAAAGCCACAGGTCATGGAAATACGAGTATGAGGAAGCTCGCCTAGTCTTATTCTCGCTAAGTTCATCTAATTTTTTTTCTGGCGAGGTTTTCAATCGGCATTCGAATACTAGCAGTAGGTACTGTGTGTGTGCGTGTTTTTTTTTTTGTTTTTTTTTTTACTGAATGGCTTCTTTACTCTTCCTCCACATAAAAGAGGGTACACTTAATCAAAAATTCTCCTCCACACACCATTAAAGTGCTGAAAGACCGGCCGGGTAGTACGACACGGTGCAAAAATAATAATATATATATCTATACATAATTGCGTGTTTAGCTTTCCAGCTAATCTCCGAAATTCGGGTTGCTCTAATCTTCTTTAATATTCATTTAATCATACAGTAAAATAAGAAGAGGGACTTTAATTTGGTTTAAAAAAAATATATTTTATTGTATGCTAGTTTAGTGTAAAAATGGCTCTGTTTTTCATTGGCTCTCTTTATATTATGATGTATTTGCACTGAACATGGCCGGGATATCCACATTTGACTACGCTAGTGGGGTAGAAATGAGGAAGAGGCATTTAGAAGGAATATATCCGGATTTGTGTAGAGGGAATGTGAAAAACCATTTAATTTAAAACACGGCTTCGATTCACGTCCCACTTTTCTTTTTTTCTTTTTTTTTTCTTTAGTTTTCAAATGTTTCCTAAGCTCTCTATGAAACTGCCCATGGAGGGGAGGGCCTTTAACATTTTTTCAACTTCATTAGTACTAACAGTGAGTTTTACACTGATTTAATTTAAAGCATTCCATTTTTTCAGAGCGATTTTTGTAGTATTCAGTCCAAACACGTAAACTTTGTTTCTTGTAACCCATTTGTAATGGAGGACAATAAGTATTGTCTTCTCCTTAGGAAACACAATGAAAACACGAAAATATGTTTGTAAATTTTAAAAAAATATTCAAAAATAAGTGCAACATCATTTGCGAACAAAGTTTCTAATTGGACCCAGGGGCAAATAACTTTGTCAGGCCCCCTTTAAATGTCAGGAACATGTGGTTTTTTTTAATTACCAACGCGGGTTATTTGACAATTATCACAACAGTGAAAGGAAGTGTAAACAATATTTCGCTACTAGTTTTAACATCCTTGGAAATTCTGTCATCCAAGGCTAGTATTACTTTAATTACATGTTCTTCGAACGTGCCATCATAGTCAACAAACGGTATCGTCAAGTAAAAGTTTGAGAACATTCCCCACAAACTCATCGCCTGAATTTGGTTTATTGTGAAGGTCATAAGTTCGACTGACAGTTTTAACTTTCTATTTCGTCTGTTGTTCACGTGACTTTGCCGTGTAAACCTTAAGTTTAAGACCAAAAGTAAATACGAAAAAGGTTATTGCACTCAGCATACGCACTGCGGAAGCCGGTTGGGCCCCAGGCCTTCCCTAAACCTCTCTCTCTCTCTTTCTCTCCATATATATATACTCGTGTGTTAATATAATCAGTTGGTTCAGAAAGGGCATATATATATGTGTATATGTATATATATATATATATATATATATATATATATATATATAT
>CABFWO010000123.1:365457-376799 GCA_902155825.1 Timema genevievae
TGCTAAAGACATGTTTTTTGCAGATCATATGGTTCGGCGTAGGGATACATAATTTGGTCTGGTAGCTTTTCAAAGCCGTCAGAAGTCAGCTGTGAGCTGTCAGTCAGCACCACAGAAGCTAAAACTGAGGTATAGCTCCCTATAAGCAATAGGAAATTAGCCTTCACGATACCTGTCGCCAGGACGCTTTCGATTTGTTGGTTTTGACACTGGTCATGAGAGGGCCAAGGGGTAGGTCATATATAAGCTGTTTGTGCGTATGAATACACAGAGTGCCGGCGACATAAACCTAGAGAACGTGTAATATCACGACAGTGCCACTAACTTAAATACATAGAATACACAGAAAATAATCTGTAGTTCAACGAAAATTGTATCATTTTACATAATATCTTCGTACCGGAGGTATAATCATCTTAATAAACCGAGTGCAACATCAAAAGTCTTGTTTATTTATTATAGTTATTGATAGTGTCCAATCACAGGGCATTATCACGATTACAATTCGTACTGCTTTAATTAGTGCTCGATCACGGGGCAAATATCAGCTAATCAAACGGTAATCATTTTAATTGGCGCTCGATAACGGCACTATAAATACCAATTATATCTCAATAAATCCGTATTACCATAATTGGCGCCCAACGTGGACCGATAAAACCGTATCTTCGTAATATATATAAGCAAAATTAGAATAATAATAATTTGAAAAATATAAATAATGGTTAAAAAATTAATAGTATAATAATAATTATTATTATTATTATATTATGTTAATGTTACATGAGGAGTGCATTACTTTAACTACTTTATATTATGTTAAGTTCGCTATATTGCTGCCCTTGCATTGGTTTTGCAGCCTTATTTTTATTCATGCTCTTACTTAGCTTCTTATAAGAATTTGGTTTCTAGAGCGGAGAGGGGGTGCCAAAATCGTGATCTACCCCTAGCATCAAATGCTCTTGCTACGCCACTGCGTTATTATTATTATTATTATTATTATTATTATTATTATTATTATTATTATTATTATTATCATCACGTCTTACTACCCATTCGGGTTATACGCACTTACGCTAATGTGTAATGGTAGGGTGATTGCGAGATGAAATGGAGGACCTACAGTTATAACGTGGGATCCGAACCACAGTGGAGGCCTGGCATTCCACACATTCACAAGTCGTTACTAATACACGTATTGTCAGAGGTGAAGGAAGGGTTTGGCAATCAGATAAATCCGTGCCAGGACCGAGGATTGAACCCTGGACCCCGAAACAGAAGTCTGATACCTTGCCCCTAGACCACCAGGTCACCAATTGTCCTGAGTTATATTCATAATTTTCTTCACCACATTTTCAGCATTAATGTTCAATAATAACATAAATTAGTTGTAAGCAGAACATGTTTGATTAAATTTAATATCGTTTAAATAATAGTTTACCTTTGTGGAACTCTAACTCTTTCTTCTAGGGATACAGCTTTGGCAAAATCTTATATCAGTCTTTTTAATGCCATTTGCATAATACTTCCAACGAAAACATTTCTGAGCTGATCAGAAAGAGAAAGGGCAGCTAGGTCGCACAAATATGGCCACCCAACAATGGCATAGTGACAGGTGTATTTGCTGCGGCGTCTATATCGCGAGTATGGCCACTCCATTAGACTAACCTGCTGATGACGAGGAGATCGGTGTTTGAATCCCGGTCGGGTGTTCTGAGGGTGTATTTTTCCCAAATATTTTCCCATTCCTTACTCACGCAAATGCGGGTAGATTACCTTTCAAATGCTTCCTCATCACTAACCCATTAGAGTAATTATCAGATATGCGTATAACCTGAACAGGTAGTAAGACGCGGTGATAAAAAAGTATCTGTAGAAAAGAATCCAAGGAGTTCTTTTTGATCGAAATGTTAGTGTTTTCCTTAAATTGTTTAACCTTACATTTTTCATTATATCTGGTATTGTGTTAAGATATATACAGGCTACAAACCTTACTACTGATAGAATTAAGATCAAAATTGGTTGTATTTACGTGAGGAATAGAGATACCATTATAACCTCTGATCATATGTATCCGTGTTTAGTGCTGCTTTGGAATTTCGTTGAGCTAATAATCAAGTTATTCTTTATTTGTAAAAACTAATAAAAGTGGATCAAAATAAATTTTTTGTTTTCTATAAGGCATGAGAGTTTCTATATACGTACTTTTGTTGTAGACAGTCCCGGATTTAGGCACCGGCCACAAGGGCCCGGTCCTAGGGCGGCAAATTTATGGGGTCAGCAAATTTTTGTAGATGAATTTTTAAAACGAGCGTTGAATCTGATGTACGACGCAGGGAAGTGTTCAACACTACAGTGAAATTTTGAACAGATGGGAATTTTTGCACCAGCAATATATGTTTGTTCTTTATTTATTGTTTAATTATTTATTTTAATTTTATTTACATTCTTTTTATTTTCAATATGGATTTAGTTTAAAAGACAATAAGTTTTGCTCCACTTTACTCCTTTCAAACAAAATGCTAAAAGGAAAAAATCTTCAAGATCCTTAGCCAAATGTTAGTGTCTGTTTGAAGATTTACTTTGGTACTACAGCTAGGAATTGCTCACCTGAAAGATCTTTTTCTGCATCTAAAAGAGTTAAAAATTATCAGCGATTGTCACAAACTCAGGCAAGATTAAATCATTTAGCGGTCCTTGCAATTGAAAATGACGTTAGTGTGAAACTGAACTAAGAAGATGTAATTCTTTAATTAGCTAATTAAAAAGATAAAAGGAAATCTCTCTCTTAGCAGGCTAATCTCTATTTTCAGTTTAATTTTTATTTTATCGTAATACCCTATCTTGCTATTTATTAAAATGTTAATAACTATTCTTTGTTGTATTATTTCTTGAAATAGTTACATTTTAAATTGTTTATACTTTTTCTTTAAATTGTAATGATGCTGTTTTGGATCCCTCTCAATATTTAAAAAGTCATGGATGAAGTGCATTTTTCTTAATGTACTGTATGTAAATTTTCCTTTTAATACTTCATCCATGGAAAATTTCGTGTTTTTGGAAATAACGGCAATGAAATACGCCTTAAAACTCTTTTTTCTCTAAAAGATCAACTCCGTAGTATTAATAAATCTTGTGACTCCCTGGCTCCCTTTCTACCCAATAGGAAGCCAGCTTTCATAACGTAGGTCGCCAGGAGTCTATTAGTTTTAACACTGTAGACCTGTTGACAAGGGGTACCAGAGGCAAGGGGTAGGTCATATGTAAGCCGCTTGTGCGTATGAATACACACAGTGTGACACAGTAAAATAGTGATAGACGATAAATCCACGACAATGCCAGCGCATACATGTCAAAGTCACAGTCACAGTGGTAGTAACATAAATCTACACAGCTCACGGTACTCAGGACACAGAATATGTAACAGAAAAACAATCCGTAAATCAACAAAACTGTATCATTTCATATTATATCTTCGTACCTAATGTGTAATCATCTAAATAAATCGTATGCAACATTTAATAAAATTAAATACCAGAAATAATCAGATCACATAACCACGTGCAAGTGCGCAGTAAGGCATACTCGCGCCATCATCGTAAAACCCGATATCGTTATAATTAGTTCTCGATCACGATGCAAACATTTTAATTAATTCCGTACCACTTTAATTGGCTCCCAATCACGGGACATTAAATACCATATCGCTATATTTGGCGCCCATCATGGAACCGTATCACCATAATTGACGTACATCGCGGAACCGAATCATCATAATTGGCGCCCATCATAGAACCGTATCATCATAAAATGTAGGCTTATTAATTTTTTCATGGTGGATAGTGTAAAGTGGTCGGGGTTTTAGGCCCTTAACTCTCGACCATTTCATTTATATAATATATTAGCTTGCCCTTGTTTATTTTGTTAATATAATACCATTCTTAAAACACCTAAATTCATAATGGTTGTAATGGGCTTGCAAGTGCCCATTATTTATAATATTCAAAGACATTTAATAACATTTTATATATCTTTTACAAAATCCCCGCCCCCTTAAATACTATGAGTAGGCCTACTACACTTATAAATACATTAATGTTTTCCAATCACTTAGGCCTATAATAAATAGCCTTCAGCATGTATTATTTTTCTTTTCTAGGCCTAATTTAATCTCTATTTACTAAATTAATCAGTTCAAATGGTTAGTTACAAGAAAGTGTGGGGTTTTAAATTACATTAAATTACAAGCTGTCCAAATCATAATCAAAGTTGTCAGTAATATAAGTTTTAAATTTAAATTAATTAACTTCATTTTCAGGCCTTTAACTTTTAAATATTAGTTTTTATTCTTGTAAAGTCTTTGTTGAAATCATAGGGTCATTTAAATGTATTACTTTTACATTTCACTTTTAAGCATCTTGCTGTTTTATTTTATTTGTACCCGGAAGCTGTGAAATGCACGTGTGGCTTGCACGTGCGGCTTCACAATGAAAAGGAGGGGGAGGGGGGGTTGGCGCGAACAGCTATCCAATCAGCACATCAGATTGTAGCGTATGTTTTTGATAATACTAAAAAGGGAAGTATAAGACGCAGCACACACCGGTTAGCACGCGAGCTAGGAAGACGTACTAAGAGGTACTTAACGAACAGGTGTGGATTCGGGTGGGGGGGGGGTCAAAGGGTCAGTTGACCTCCCTGTGAAAGTTAGAAAATTAATACTAAAAATAAAATGAAAGTTCAAATTTTAGAAAGAAAATACAACACAGATAAATTGTCCATTCCCCCCCTCCCCCCTACGAGCAGACACTTCTCAAGCCGGGTCCACACGTGCGTTATTCGTTCACGTTTATTCAATGTCCGATATGACACACGCAAATGTGAAAAGGGCAAAAAATGTCAAGGGAGGAAAGCTCTAAAGCTTTCTCAGGTCATCAAAATTTCAAAAATGTCTAGGGGAGGACAACTCCATATAGCTTCTAGATGCATGTCATTTTGAAAAATTTTCAGACGAGGACCACCCCAAATAGTCTAGTTTCTGAAATAATTAAATTTTTAAAAAAAAATTCGTTGGAAGACCACTTCAAAGATTATCTTTAGAGGTATCTAACTATCGTAAAAAAAATTCAAGTGAGGATCCCTCTAAATAGCTTTGAGAAGCTTGCAAATTTAAAAAATTTCTAGGTGAGTAACACTTTAAATGGCTGATAAAATAATATAATTTTAAAAAAACAAGGAGAAGACTTCTCATAGCTTCTAGAGTGAACAATTTTTTTCAAAAAATTGTTGGAGGAGGGCCATTACAAATAGTTTATAAAAACTATCTGATTTTAAAATTTTAGGGAGGATGACCACGGTTTAAAACATACATAAGATCAAATATGAATGAAAAACTATTAAATGGCTTTAAACAGAAATCTAACATTGTAAGTAACTATGTTATTTATAATTGTAACCCCCCTATGAAAATGATCTGGATCCGCACCTGTAAACGAATAGCCGTTCTTTTCGTGTTGGCTTTAGCGTGTTGAGAGATGGGTGGAAGAAAAGGAAGAACATCATGTGACTAAATTATCACAACTTTAACAATAATATGTCTGTCTTCAAGTAATAACTAACCTTTTTTTTTCCATATGTAACTAGTGTTTAAAATGTAATAAAATGTCTGTTAACGTTTCTTCAAAATATAACTTCCGAATCAACATCATCAAATTCAATCTCTTTATTCGAATCCATTCTCCACCCCCACCATTACTAATTATCCCCGAGAGGTTCTACCGAACCCACTGGCTGCCGTGAACGAAGACAGAAGAGAATAAAACGGTGGTGGGTCTGTAAAATGCTTCAAAAGGATTCGTACTAAGCAAATATGCTTCTGACAGAACTGAAGCTCGAAGATAGCAGTGGTTTTAGGAACTTCACTCGCATGTGTCATACAGTAGCGTGACCATGTTGGAGGGGGGCTTGAGGGGGTTCCCCCCCCTTCCGTAGGGGCCCAAATGTTGGCCAACAGTTGGTGAACCAACTGTTTCCGAAACAAGGGTAACATGTTGGCAAACAATGTTTCCGGAAAAAAATATTTCCTAGTGCGTACTAGGCTTTAGAATAACATTATATGTAATGCATTTTGTTAACATCGAGAAACAAAATCTCTCATTTTTGTTTAAATGTTAAGATACAGAATTAGTAACATATTTAAATTCCCTAACTTTTCCTTATTTTTAATAAAATTCCCTGATATTTCTGTGTTCTCTGACTTAAAAAAAAATCTCTGACTTTTCCAGGCTTTCCCTGTCTGTGGCCACCATGTATTTTTAGTATGTCTAATATAAATTAGTTTATTCTTAATTTTCTTCAATATTGCTAGTAAATTGAACATTTATAAAGTTTCCCTTAATTTTCAACTTTCTAAAATTTCCAAGTATTTTTTGGTACTAAACATTTATTATATTATCCTTTATCTATATTAGTATACAATATTAAATAAATAAAATCTTGATTTTTTAATAATTAGTAAAATAATAGTTTTATTTGTTTTCCGTGTGGAGCAGAAAAAATGGGCACACATTTTTTTGGGGGCCCATGGGCGTAAGGGCAGTTAAAATAATTTTTCAACGTAGCGCTAGAATTTAGAATAATCCTCAAATGAAAAGTATAACTCAAAATTTGCGATTAGTATTGAAATTTACTAAAGACAAATAATAAGAACATCAATAAATAGTGATTATTAAGAGGGAAATAGGTTTAAACATTAAAAATTATTATATCCATATTATTTTAGCTATTCAGTCAATCACACAAAATTGATGGAATTATTCAGACTTCAAACAATCGAACTTTAACTCCACTCTCTAGTATAGCTAGTTATTTCTCACTCAAACTAGAATTTTTACCATTAAGCCATACTAACACGTTATGTGTGTGTGTGTGATATTATTCAAAGATTTTTTTTAAAGCACGTTATTTAAAACAAAATTATTTTAAATATCTTTATTTATTATTAGACTAATCATTGAAATAGTAATAATAAAAATTATAACATAAATTTAAACCTACACAAGGTTTGTGCAACAGGGTGAGAGACGCGCAACTTAAATTTGAGTGATTTCATTAGTGCCAATAATAACCGTTTTAATGCGCTTTTGGTCTTAAGTTATTTATAATAATTACCGTATATTAATCATTTAACATTACCACTAACAAATTTAAAAAAAAGTTATATGGTTAGTGAGATAGTATTACGTGACAATACAACTAGTAGTGATTTTAACATTGATTTGATTGGTTTGATTTCTTGAGGGGGGCGCGCGCCCCCCCACGCCCTCCTGGATCCCTCTCAACACTCTCTACAATCCCTCTCGCCAGTTGCCTGACGTCACCCACCAGCAATCCAGCATTATCTAAATTCAATTCAGCATTATATTTTTGTCGCGAGCCTGACACTATTCCTTCAATGACTAATATTTTGACACATCAACTCAGTTGAAACAAAGTCTTGCGCACGTGCGCACAAGCACACAAACATAATTATTACGATTGCGTGCGATAATTGCTTCCTCTTCCCCCCGCTTGGCAGCACTGTGCGCAGTTATAGTAGAGTCTCGTCCAACAGAGCCCGGCGCGGCGGTGTTACGTCCAGAGATTATGGCTGGCTGGAGGAGAGAAAGTGGTGTTGTGACTTGTGATGCAAGCACCAACCACACGTAACACTTTCTACTAATCTTGCACCACTCTAGCGCGGAGACATACAACACTTCCTTATTTTGTTGTGTATTATGCGCATGTAGGCCCAATGAGAGAGGGGTGCAGGGGGTACATCGTATCCGAGCCTGGGGGTTTGGGAATTTCCTGGGATCTCAGAAAATGTTTGCATATATTGAAGACTAGCACTATTACTAAATTATTAGTGTAGGTATACTATTTTTGGTCTTAATATGTTTTTACTTTTTTTTTAGATATAAAAGTATAAAATTATATATTTTTTTATATAGTGTCTTTTCTTTTTTCAGATAGGATTAAGTGACTAATATCTGCTTCAGTGCCCGCAGTAGACTAGTCTGCCGATGACGGAGAGATCGAGGTTCGAATCTCGGTCTGTCAGGTGTACTGAGGGTGGTTTTTCCAAAATTGTTTTCTATTCTCTCTATCTACGCAAATGCGGGTACACTTCCTCTAAATATAACCTTCATGATCACTAAAATCATTAGGATTCATCCATAAACCACGTAACGCTTTGAGGGGTGAGCTCTAAATTCTACATGATGTTACATGGGGGGAGGGTGGGGTACATCAAAGTGTTACGTAACACAGGTCTTAAACTCAAATTCTAATGTTAAAAATAATATTATTGTTCATGTTTTCACCTTTAATAAACATACTTATGGATAACTTCCGAATATCTGTGGCGTTGAAAATGCCAATATCAATATTTCGAAATCGCTTAGGTGGCATTGTCTGCCCGAGACTATGAACGCCAAGCACCCCCTCACCTGCTTTTAGTTGGATAACAGCTGTCAGTCGAAGCGGCCTTAATTTATAAGTATGGTTGAGTTTGAGTATAATTTAAATGCCTACTGCACATTCTTTTACATAGGCCGTGAATAATCACTTGTGTTTGTACAGAAACCAAAACAATTTTTTCAAAAAGAGGAGACTTGTTTATTGCTTGCATATAAAAAGCAATATCCAGAAAAAATAGTGGAAGAGTCTCAAAAAGATGTTGTAGTGAAATGGAAAGAAACAAAAGTACAGAATTTATCTCAAGGCAAGTTTTAGGGGTCCATCAATAGTGTTATTTCTTCATACCAGCAGCATGTATGAAAAGTAAAGCTTCAAATATCATTGATTATTCACAAAAGGTAGGTGTATTTAAGCCTATACCTTTTCCCTTCTGATAAATCTAATGTGTATGTATATAAATGCAACTACTCAACATACGTTATGGTGGCTGCATTGTCTAAATAAGCATTCTCTCAGTAGACTAGACGGCCGATGTTAGGGAGATGGGGTTCGAATACCAGTCAGGTCTACTAAGGGTTGCTTTTCCTACATGGTTTCCCACTCAACCTCTATGCAAATGCTGGTACATTTTCTTTAAAATTCTACCTTTTTAGTATACTTTTGTAGGGTGGTATAGTCTAATTGTACTTATTCTAATTATTTTTATTATATTTATCTAATGGAGTAGAAATGAGGAAGGTAGAACTCTAGAGGTAATCTACCCTCATTAACGCGGAGAGATATTATAAAACCATTTAGGAAAAGCCACTCTGAGTATACCCGACAAGTATTTGAACCCCGATCTCTGCTTCATTGGCCATCTAGTCATTTTCAAGAGTGAAGTCAGGATCCAGGATTGATGTTGGAACGAAACATAAGTCTAGGTATTGATAAGTTAATTAAAGTAAAGGTGTAGATTAATCCAATAATAATTAAGAAAAGTTGTATACCTAGAGTTATTTAAACAGCTCTCTATATGATGATAATATGACTATAATAACAAGTGTACAATATTAAAAGATATGTCTTCCCCCAGCGTCAAGCATCTGATGTGGACACTTCAACATCATCATCTAGCGAGCGCTACTATAGAAAAGGGCCATCCTAGTCAGCAGATAGTAGTACCGGCTGGCTCTGACTCAGATCGCAAACCTGACATCCATGACATAAATATAGCAGAGGTTTTTCCTCATTAACCTGAGGAATTTAAATTCAACGTCTTTATGTCTGTACTTGTCTGTCTTATCTTTTTGCATGTGTAGCTATCCATAAATAATAATGCTCTCTGAAATCATTTATGTTCAGGATTTAAAATGGATTTTAAGAAGTATTAATTCTGAATCCCTCCTTTAGTATCACAAATCTTCCCTATGAAATAATGGCATTCATTCTTGGTGAGAAAAGTTACGTAACACAGGGGGGAACGGGGGGAGGCTAAATGTCTACATGGTGTTACATGGGGGGAGGGAGGCTAAAAAGGTAGGAAAAAAGCGTTACGTGGTTTATGGACAACCCCTTAGAGTAATTAGTAGGCCTACATAAGCGTATAGCCCGAACGGGTAGTAGGCATATGACATGGTGCTAAAGAAAATTAACTAACTTTTTTTAAACAGAATTTATGTAAAATGGAAGGGGGCCCGAAAAAACATTGTGCCCCCTGATAGAATTCCTTTCAGAGGCCCTGTGCGCATACGCATATATAGAATAAGAGATTATCTTAGTTTACAATAGATAAATGAAGACCCACATCGTTGGACACCGATTATGACCAAGCAAGGTAGTTTGGGTCACACTCAAATATTTTTTTAAAGTACTTGCTTGATATATTTGCGAGTCTAGAAGACTCAAAGATGGTCTGACGCGATCAAGGCCGTAGCCAGCCAATAATTTCAGGAAGGGTTTGGTGGGCACATACTCCAATTGACGGAGGCTAGAAAAAAATTATATATGATAAAGAGTTCTAGAAAATATTTGAAGTGTTTTTATGGCAACATAGCCCCCTAGCTACCAAAGAATAGGAAAATTTCCAAATATTTATGATAACAAAGCGGCCTTAATGGTACTTGTATCTTAATTTTGATATTGTTTGAGTCATAAATAAAGCCATATAATTTTTTTCCATAAAATTTCAGGGGGGGTTTAAACCCCCAAAACCTCTCCCTGGCTACGGCCTTGGACGCGATGAACTATAAATTGTTTGCGAAATCAACCAGTCAGCCGTTCATTGGGAAACTGCACCTTTCGCCGGGGTAGGGGGAGGAGAGGGTTCAAATCCCAACCGAGTTTCTTGAGTGTTGTTTTTTTATTAGTGGTTTACAACTCTCTCTCCACAAAATATGGGTGGACTTTTTCTCAAATCTACCTTCCTCATTCCTGTCCATTATCATATATCAAAGTTGTATATCCCGAACGGATGATAAGACGCGCCGTGGAAAACATACATGTCAAGTCAAGCCGGTGCATACGACACATCCTCACTGTACTGTATTATACTACATTTGATATGTTTTCAGCTTTTATAAACATTATTCTGCGATCTTGTTGGAGGTAAAAGAAAAATGCACCACTTTCTCTCTCCATCTCCCTGGCTGCATCACTGGCGTCATCTGTCACTTTTAAAATATATCATTAGTACATATAAATTAACACTAATAAAATAATAAAATAGGTAGTTTCAATTTCGGCCAAGAAAAAAAAATTTGTATTTTCTAAAAGATTTCGATGAAAATAGGATTGTACATTGACTACATAGGCTTAGGATAGTGCAGGGGCATCGGAACCAGGGGGACAGGGAAGGAAAATTGCCTTCTGGAATAAATTTGTCCCCCCCCCCCCTTTTCCAATGT
>CABFWO010000123.1:377253-394921 GCA_902155825.1 Timema genevievae
CCCCCTCTTTTCTCCCTCCACCCCCCACAAATATAAGGTTCCGCTGGGATAATGTAACAGTAAGCACAGCATCCTTGTGCTACTTTTGGAAAAGGGAGTGAAAGAAGGCAAGGGGGTGGGGGTGGGCCTTTCCAAACTTTCCCGATGAAAAAAAATTATAGTTATAGATTTTCATATTCCCCCTAAATGCCTAGGCTAATGTTTATTGGAGTCACCTTCAACCAGACCCGTCAAATCAGGGATAGCAGAGAGAGAGAGAGGAATGCTCTTGGCTTTCTCCTCTTCCTTGGCTTGAGAGGTTTTAAAAAATGGGGGGGGAAAAAAGAGGAAAAGAAGTGTTAAATAAAAATCGTTAGCGGTAGAAGGAAGTTTTGCCCTGAACTATTAATTAATTAATTAATCCTGGTAAATTTACAGACAAATAGTGAGAATTCAGTTTTTTAGGTAGCCGTGTTTTGAGTGCACTAACTAGCTTTAGTAGCTTTGTCAGTTCGAGTTTTCTAAATCATAGTTTATCTCGAGAACCTTAAAAGCAATAATGTACCACTCACTGTACCTACCTGTAATTACTAGAGTGGTGGTCACTACCTGATTATCTTTTCTCGTACCCTTATTTGATTACTGTTAAACAATAAATAATCCTATTTTGTCTGGCTACGGCCTTGTAGGCCTATACAATAATGGAATCTATTATTTGTGTACCAATTTTTTTTTAATTGGGAATTTTTGAGGCACTTTTGACGTATGAATAGCAGTTTATCTTTTAAAAACCAAGTATGCTCTTAAAATGTATCCCTACCACATATTTTCTGTGCTCTATACTTTAGTTATACTTCTTATGATTCAAGTTTTTATTAAAATATTTGCGGTGTGCGTCGTTGAAGTACTTGAAAGTAAAATACGTATCGAAAGAAACATTAATATTGATTAAAAGAGTATTGATATCAAAAGGAAACTATCGATACTTTGTCCATGTTCTAGTGTCAGTGTCCCCGAGCTAACCTTGGGCCAATACTCTGTCCTTGCTGACTCGGCGAGACAAGGCTGATATTGTTTACACTCAGCGATATACACAGTCAGCTCAACTCGGGCACTATGGAATGATGATTGAGGTGACCTTCAGTCTTTGTCCGTTATTCCGTGGTAGAATGAACTCGTCTACAAACAAAACGGTGACCTAGCGGTCTAGAGGTAAGGTGTCGGACTTCTGTGCTGGGGGTCCGGGATTCAATCCTCGGTCCCGGAACAGATTTATCTGATTGCCAAACCCTTCCTTCACACTCTGACAAGGCGTGTATTAACCACAACTTGTGAATGTGTGGAATGCCAGGCCTCCACCGTGGTTCGGATCCCACGTTAAACCATCACAATCACCCTACCATTACACATTAGCGTAAGTGCGTATAACCCGAACGGGTAGTAAGACGCGGTGCTAATAATAATACAAGCAAATATATCCCTGGTTTTAGAAAAGTAGATTTCTCAAATTTGCCCCCCTCCCACCACTTCAGATTAAAACTATTATTATTATTACTTAGCACCGCGTCTTACTACCCGTTCGGATTATACGCTTAAGTACTAATTACACTAATGGATTAGGAATTGGGAAGGTTGAATTTAGAGGAAGTGAACCCGCATTTGCGTGGAGGGAGAGTGGAAAACTATTTAGGAAAAACCACCCCCAGTTCACCCGACCTAGATTCGAACCTCGATCTCCCCGTCCTCAGTGGTCTGGCTCAACACGACTGGCGCGTTAGCCAACTATGCCACCGAGGCGGGTTTAAAACCATTAACATACCACATATTTGTTAAGAACAGTGTGTGTGTGTGTTATGTGAATATAAAAGTTTTTTTTTGCGCTCTCTCTTACCACCAGTTTAGGTTATACTCGTATGTTCCAATTACGCTAACGCAACGCAATTAGCCTACATTAAAAAATAGGAAGGTTGAATTTAGAGGAAGTGTACCCACATTTGTGTGGATTTTTTATAGGGAAAACCACCCTTAGTACAACCGAATGGGATTAGATCCTCGATCTCACTGTCATTGACAGTCTAGTCAATTGCTTTGACATAAGGTCCTAGCTTAAGTTGGTTTGTTAGTTCTGCTCCCTAATATTAGTAAATATCTACTAAATAAGCGCTAGTCGTGTTGAGCTCGACCGCCGAGGACGGGGAGATCGAGGTTCGAAACTCGGTCGGGTGAACTGGGGTGGTTTTTCCTAAATGGTTTTCCACTCTCCCTCCACGCAAATGCGGGTTCACTTCCTCTATATTCAATAGTACTTAAGCGTATAACCCGAACGGGTAGTAAGACGCGGTGCTAAATAATAATAATAATACTAAATAGGGTTTTTGTTGTATGTGCTGCCTTGTAAATAGTAAATAAATTATCTAGTATCTAGGTGTGTAGCATTATATCTGCTGGACTCAAGTTATAGTGAACCTGTGCCAAGAAGGTTGTCTTAGATTATATATTAATTTTGGAAAAATGGAAGCATTTTATATTTTACTAACAACATTTATATGATTTTTCAAAAATGAGCTTTGTAGATTACATGAGTAAAAAAAAACTGATTTAGTTGGGTAGGAACATTTCCGAAAGTTATTTAAGTTGCTAAAACAATTTTCATAAACTCACATAATATAATTATGTGATCTGTAACTGTCACTTTTCATAGATAACCTATGGAATAAAACTAATATTAAATTTTAATAATGTAAACAGCCAGTGGCGCACCCAGGGGATTGGGGGAGAGGCAAATAGGTCAGTTGCCCACCCTCCCCAAACAATTTTTTTTTTAATTTGCCAGCAAATGACCACTCCAAATAGCTTTTAGAAGCATTCAATTTTAAAAAATGTTCTGGGAGACTACTATTTCAATTATCTCATCGAAGTATCTAATTTACATAATAATGCCATATAAGGACCATACATTATTGAAATCGCTGCCCTTAGTTACAATAAGAAGAATTAAAATACCATCTAGAGGAGTTTAATAGTCACAAATTGTCTTCGGCTTTAGTAGTTATGGAGCTGTTCCCCCTATCCTCCCCACTCAATTTGACAAAATCTTTATTGTTTGCTCCTCCCTTCCCCTCAAGAAAATTTCTGGGTGCACCGCTAATGACAGCTAAAACAAAAATTTTTACTTCTAAAAGTTCCTTCCTACCAAATTCCTGAAATAGATTTGATTCGTAAATGACAGACACCTTTCCTAGCGAGATTCCAATATGTATATATCCACAGCCCATATCACTATTCTATTGTTTCCTGTACTTCCTTTCTTACTAATCATAAGTGATATCAGTCTATTCAAATAATGGGTAAGGAATGAGGAACGTAAAATTTATAGGAAGTGAAACACCACCTAAGCAGGCAAGGGTTTGAATCCTGGTCTCCCTGACACTGACTGACACATTCCGGATTGAATCTGTGTCAAAATTTAAAATATAAATCTGAATCTAAACTAAGGTTTATATTCAATTCAAAATTCTAATCTTAATATTTGAATTTTAAAATCCAACGTTTCAATTATTTAACTTTTTATAGAAACTAACATCTATCCATTATTAAAATATAAACAATTTCATCATAACATTTGATTTAAATTATGTGGTAACATGTACATTTTACAATATAATGGACCAATCTCACATTATTTGATGTGACCATAAAAACTTGTGAATTTTGTGATTTCAATAGGGACTTATCTATTTTTTAAGTATTTAAAAAAAAAGAAGACAAGATTCAAACGCTCAGCTCACCTGCAAACCAGACAAGTTGAGATTGAAGCCTTTGTCCCCATGAACACTAGTGTGGATGCTTATATCAAATTGAATTTATTTACTTGAGCTATCTAACGTGCACTTTCTGAACTAAAGCGAGGGTGAAAGAGCCTACCAATTTTTCTGGGAAAGGTATTTTCACAAACCTTACAGGGTTCTTTTACATGCCACAATCAACATGGGACTGACAGCTTTACTTCCCCCACACCCCCACCCCCTTTCCAAAGGAAGTTGGGCCACAGATTTTTATTGCTCAAGAAAAACCCATCGACCACAGCTAGGTTTGAACAGACGAACATCGGTTTCTGAGGCGAGCACTTTACCCCAAGACCACCAATGGAAAAAGTCTATGATATTTGACTAAAAAATAAACAAGAACATAGAAACTTTTGTTTTAAATGCAAATAAAATACATTTTTAATTAGCATTTTATACAATCAATTACAAATACATTACATTTACACAGTTTTTTGTATCAAAATATTCATTTTATCGTACACATAAAAAAAAACCACATGAGCATTAAATCACAACCTAAATGCTAATCAGGTAAAAGTATATTCTCGAAATACATTATCAGGGATGCAAATTGTGTTTTAAGACGAGTAGTTCATCACAATACTAACATTTTTGTGGTAAGCAACATTTGGAAGATTGATAAAACAATACCATTTCTACTTAGTAAAATGTATTTTGGAGATGAAATATACATATTTTTATCTTTTTTTTATCACCGCGTCTTACTACCTGTTCTAGTTGTACGCATATATGATAATTACTCTAATGTGGTAGGAATGAGGAAGGAAACATTTTATAGCTAACATACCAGCATTTTTATGGAAGGATAGTGGGAAACCATTTAGGGAAAACCACCCTCAGTAGACCCGACCAAGATTCAAACTTTGATCTCCCCGTCATCATCAGGCCGGGCTAACACGAAAGTGACCACTTATACCATTGAGCCACTGAAGCGAATATGTCTTTATCCGAAGTTTATTTAGTTTAATCCATTCCAGTAGCTTTGGCATTTTTTAGCATCAGTAAACATTACTAAAAACAATGCCCTTTTCTTCCGTTGTGCAAATATTTTACTGGCTTGACACCTGAAGTCAATTTATATCACTCGTTTAAGTGACAAAACATAACTACCTAGGCAGATGAATGTGGCACAGTTTTAAGTGACTTTTCAATTGTCAGAAAAGACCAAAGTTATAGTTAATGGATTATAATGTCCTTAACCCAAGAGTTATTAGCGACTCTATTTAAGTTTGGGCTTGACAATTTTTAGGCTACATGTGGCCAATAAGTCCTTTTGTGCAGCCCATATTGTGTTTGTCAGACAAACAAAAATGTGGCCTGGCTATGATTTATAACTTGCCATGAGCAAAAATGTTAAAGATTTTTTTAAGAGATGTCAAAATATTATTTTAGCGTGCGACCTCATTTTGTTAACCAAAGGCTATATGCATATTCACACTAATGAAGAAGGTAAAATTTTAAAGGAAATACACACACATTTGTGTGGAGAGGAACATAAAACACTTATGAAAATCCTAAGTACACCAGGTCAGAATTCAAAATCTGATCTCTGTCACTGAAAAAGTAAATCAGATGAGATTGATGCCTTAACCCACATATCCACCGATGTGGGTAGATAGAAATAAACAAGAAGGAAGGTAGTTTTAGAAGAACAGGGAAGAAGTCTGTTGGCGTTACTCTGTATTTGAAATTGGTACTGTAAAACGACGCTCATTAATTAAATAAAACAAAATTGATCATTTTTACCTTCGAGAATTAGGTCTAATACGTACTTCTGCAATCAAACACATTTCCATCCCTGAACATATAGGAGAAGAAAAGTAGTTTAAAATATATATGAGAGAACCAGCTTTAAGCTATAACAGAAAAAACGAGAAATTCGACTAAGTGAAAATGAACACCTGTACACGAGAATCAATTCCCATATACTGGTTGTCATCTTTTTCTTAGCGTAATTTTATTCAGCTATCAGGTCTAATCTGGTTGATAGCTATCACATATCAGTTTGTGGTACAAATCTGTGTGTGCGTGCGTGTGTGTGCCTGCAAGGTTATGAAAACCTTGAGTTTTATTTGGATACTAATTGTCAACTTTAACTTTGGTTCAAAAATAAGTTTGGTCTTCGACAACTACAAAGTTTTGACCAAAAAAAATGTTAACAACTAAATTATAAATTTATTTTAAATGTTTACATAATCCTTCACTGTTATGTACATTATGATTAATATTTAAATGTTGAAAATATTATGTAGTTATTGAATTAAATGTTAAATAGTAACTTGATTTATCAACAGGACAAAATCTGCTAAATTTTTTTTCTGAAAAACATGGTTTATGTTCAGTTTTATCTTGAAAGGTAGCAGTCTTACCTCGACGAACATCATTATGGCTCTATCTAATAAGCTTGATACCTTTCAGGGTAAACAACGGGTATATTATTTTTGGTGTCTAAAATTAAATGATATAAATATAAATATTCTTATCAAGATAAAACAATAACACAATTAGTCAAACTTCAATGTGGCTTCAGGAAGGTTTCATATATTCAATTAGGCCTTGCTTTTAAATAAAAAAAATAGACATTGCACACCCCGAGTCAAATTAATTAGGGAAAAGTTTTTGTGAATCTACCCGTGAATCATAGGTTGTAAATACTTTTAGATAAATAAGTTACAAACTGATTGTAAATCTTTTTTTATATGTTTATAACTTTTAAACTACATTAATGGAATGAGACTAATAAATGCATTATGGAAAGTGTTTGGTAGAAAGTTAATAAAAGGGTAAGATATTCAAAATACAAGACAAATGGACAAACACAAAAAGAAAACTATTACCTTACATTAGAGGGGTAATAAACTAATAATATTAACATTAGTAATTACATAATTTTCCAAAGGCTCAAAATCGTGAAATCATTGAAATGTAAAAGTTGAGTTTCAAACTTAGCGTACCGTACTTTGCGAGAGCAAAATATGACCAAATACATAACAAAATCAGAATAAAGCATTTAGATATTATTTTGTTTTGCAATAATACAATTAAATGTATAAAGTGTGTAAAACTAGTCAAATTTTTTAAACAAATACACTTTTAATAATAGTTTTAGCATATAATTTTTATAGAACTTATTTTTGTGCTTGCTTTTCAAAATTATTGACAACATTTTAATAGAAATGGCATAATATAAAACACTTTACATTGCTGCCATTGGATAAAGAGTTAATGGCTGCCTCTTGAAGAAAATCGATTGTTAATACCCAACTCCCTGAACTAGGTTTCATTCGATTGGAACACATCAGGAAGGAGTGCAGAACGCATAACACAACTTCATAAAAGAGTATAAGAGAACACACAAAATGGAGGAAAAGGCAGTGAACTGTGTTCTCTTTTTAATTGTAAAAGCAATTTTGGGTTCATTCCTTTACACATTTCTATCATTCTTTCCTGTACCTTTAACTATAACATATTTGGTAAAATCTTATCTGCTATTTAAATATTGAATTTTATAGTTCACATTCAACTAAGAAATTTAATGCGTGGTTTTGTAAAACTAGTTATATAAAATCCTATTTTATCAATTTTTTGCTAAACCTATACATTTCAGATTTTTTTTATTCATTTTCTCATTTCTTAAATAAATACAATTATTAATAACTATTATCAATTCATCAAATACAATAATTAACACAATATTTAACAACTACCTTCAAATTCATTAACATAGGACCAACATTAAAAATTTTGTTCTTTAAGTTTAAGTAACACAACAAAATAGTAACCTACCACTTAGAATCAATCACTTCTTTCCATAAGAGAAAAAGTTGCTTAAAAAAATATTATTTTTTAGCTATGAAGCTATTCTAGTCAATGTGGTTGCTCCCTAAAAGGCTAACATTTGGCAGTATAGTCATCCTAAACAGTCTCCTCCAAGTCATACATGTGATTTTTTTTAACAATTAATATACATGATAAAAGCCCAATCTTACAATGGTACGTTAAAGTTCTCGTAAATTAATTGATGATAAAGTCTAACCGTTGGTTGTACTTGTTTTTTACAATATTATTTTATGGTGCTCTTCATCATACAAATGACTGCTTTCCAAAAGTTTTTATTGTTAATATTTTTGGAGCACTAGATTACTACAAGGCTTTGATAGGATTAATTTGAACACAAGAGATTCTATGGAGGTTTTATGAAAATAAATTTAAGTATAATGCAATGCCGCAATTTATAACATACAGAGTTATTTAAGATACCTGATATTTACTTAAAATAAAATTGTATTTATAATTTTATTAAAATCTGTTGAAAATGAAATTCCAGGACAAATTCTGTGTTTCCAAGTGTATCTTTGAAGTCTCTGGAACTTTCAAAATTAAAACTCATCGTCATTTTTCATTGTCATACCAATAATAATCCATTGTTTTCAAAGCAACACAAAATTTAACCTCATTTTTAATATAACTTATTGCATTTTTAAACAAAATGGCAAAATGTTCTATTGTTAATGTGGATGTTATGTTTCCAACCAGAAGAAAGATCCTGTATTTTATAACATTTACTTGGGTATTAGAGTTAACTGAATATTGTAATATCAAAGTGTTAAATATCACTTATCCTTTTAGCTTATGAAAACAGTAGTGAGATATTGTAAAAGTGAGCACAAACCATTAATCCAGTCCAAGGCTCTCAATGAACTGCGACACGGTCCTAAACCTAAACCAAGGTTAAGTAACATGTACACCATAAAGGCACAGCTCTATTAGTGGGGTGGCTGTCCTTATGTTGAAGTACCTCTTCTGTAAAACTATATATATTTAAACTAAATATTTTTGAACTATCAATAACTTTACAAAGATAAAAGGAAATTTTTATAGCAAAACTGATAGGATATTATTTATTTTTAAATATTTATTACATGAAAATATAGGTGTATTACAATACCAAACATAGATTACAAGAATAATTTTTACAAACATGATTGTGTTAGAATGAAACATAAGTATCATAATATGTAGAGAGGATTGTACAAGATAGAAATCAAAATAGACAGACACAAAATAGGTCTCTCAATAAAATTACAAAGCACTGTTTAATCTTTACATTGATGACAACGAACTTTAATGATATAAAGGTAGCAACGTAAAATGTGTAAAATGTTCCACTTTGCATTGTGTAAGCCATATTATGTTTGTCCTGTTTGTTTCTACCAATTAATTCTATAATTTCGTTAATATATAAGACTATATATCAAAAGTGATAAAGCCCTTTCCTTAAAAAATTCAATAGGGTCAGTCCGTAATCGAGCAATACTGAGCGGCCGCTGGCGATAACAGTGCCAACGTTTGTGGAGAGGGTGTCATATGGTCAGCACAACGAGCTATCCAGCCATTAATCCCAATTTATTAGACCGAAGCCGCTACATTTCCGTTCGAGTAGCTACTAATTTGCCCTCACGAGGCTGAGTTGACCCTGTTCAAAATCCAGTGCTTCCTTAAAAATCTGTAAGTGCCGGGGATCTAACCCGGAACATCTTGATCTGTAGTCAGACCAGAGAGGAGGTTTCTCTAAAGTAATATTATATGTAGTTAAATAAATAAGAAAGAATTGTAGAAAAATAAACTACAAATAAAAGTAAAAACACTAACACATATTTACAAACCCTTCAATATTTTGATGCCTTCATGACATCTTCCTCAGGAAGTAGTAGACTAAACAGTTTATTTAATGCATATTATTTTTAAAGTTATATTAAACTTAGGAGTGTGCAAATAGTGACATTGAGTTTTATGATTTTGTATATTTTTTCCTTTGGAAACCTAGAATGTTGTTCAATTGTATATAAATGTGTTTTATAAGAATCTAAGTTGATTTAAGTAGCTTTGTGAGGAAGTATTTTTGCATATTTTCGTGTTTTTATGCAATATGACATAGTTACATTTTTTCAGTAATTTTAAGGTTTTTTTGTTGGTATTTTTGAGTAATTATTTTGCATATTTTGGTATTTTCAGTATAAAGGACATTTTTGTATGAATTTCCCTGAAAGCCAGAGGAAAGACTGAGAAAAAAAAAGGGGGGAGTGCTTGTGTTTAAAACATCTGTACATGCATCATAGCAAACGATTGTGCCGCCACAGCATTTTTATAGTTTTTTTATTTAGGACATGTTTTTTGGCAATACTTTTTTGTTTCCCATATAAACTGTAAAAAAAAATTAAGTGGTTTTCCTTTGTTTTGATTTTATAGGTAAAATTTGTAAAATTGGTTAGTAAAATAAAGAATATCTGAGACACAGAAACAATCACACGACTAAATTATATTTTTTAGATTATTTTTGTTTTGTTTCATGCACCCATTATTTTCTTGATTAATTTTGCAAGGAAATTTAAAACAAATTATTCGTAATTATTTCGTCTTAAAGGGAATAATTTTAGTTTTTTTGGTCATAAATGCATTTTTTGTAGCGCATTTTCTAGCAATTTTTAGGGCATAAAAACCCTATTCCTACCAATGAGTCTTTAGGTTGCCAAAAATCTTTTTATTAAAAATAGTATGTATGTAGGTGCTTAGACAAATTGTTAAAATATAAACCCTATTTTAAGGTATCATTCTCTTGAGTAAATAGGTTAAGAAAAAAAAGGGGGGGGGGGGGGNATTATTTTTATCTAAAATAAAAATATGTTGAAAGTCGATATTTTAGACTTTTTTTCAGTTTCACACACTCCTAGCTAAAACAAACCATTTGTTTGATTAAATGTTGTTATAAATATATTTCACTGTATATTATACATATGATGATATGAAATAACCAACTCATACTACCCTGATTTAACTCTTTAAGAAAATTTCTCTTTATAGTTTCTGAAGCAAGTTCTATTATACATGGAAGAAGGTAAAAAATAGTGAAGGTACAAAATAGTTGGATAGAAACATGTTATTTTTTGTGTGTCCCTCTTTTCTGTACCTTGTTCCAAATACCCTATTTCTTGGATTCTAAGACTGCATCAATTGTATTACTTACACACCTTAATTTTTCAGTGGCAACAGAAAAAAGTTTTAATTCTAAGAAAATAAATTAAAATAAAACACTAGAATGGTATACCTAATATTTTATTACAAAATTCAATGTACTAACAACAATATTAACTTATTTAACAGTTGGTATGTGTGTTATTCATCACTTCTTTATGAATCAACATCAGTCTGATTATTCTGGGCCGTCGATATCTGCATCTGAATCAATATCAGAGTCTACATCACATTAAAAGTCTGATTCTTCTGAGTCATCTTTATCTTCAGCATCCTTTAATATAGGAGTGTGCAAAGGCAACTTTTTTATAATGTGAAGTGAAGCTTGAAACTTGCGAAGAAAAGTCGAAGTCGAAGACCTATATTAATAATTAATAAACATAGGATTACTGATGAGCTTAGTAAATTATCAATAAAGCTTTAATATTTACTTATATCGTGAAGCTGATAAAATTATTTTGCAAACTTTACATATACATGTCTTTTCATCTGCATTTCTATGATAATAATTATGAATTCAATTTTGTTTTCGTTTCCCACTTTCCGTATAAGCCATTTTGAATAATAAAGAAAACGCGAAGAAGCTATTAAAAACTTTTGTGACAAAATGCACATGTAAATTTTTCACAGATAATTTCAAATAGATAGAATATTATGGACTAAACATTGGACGCGAGCTGGGATGAAGCAAAACTAAAGCGATTTCTCTGCTTTATACCAGTGACCATGGTGTTATTTCTTTATATTATGTATTTTTATTTTTTATAAAATTATGTTGGTGATAGTGAATATAATATAATAACATTTACTTGCCCACTTTTGATCTATGCTTACGTTATGGTGGTTAAATTACCAGCCGGTGTTAAAATTCTATTTAGTAAAGTTTTTAAAATTATCGAATATTAAAATATGTAATATTTAGTAAGATAAAATTAAATTGTTTGATAATTTATGGAAGTGTTATCCTTCCTTCGAAATTTTTTAAATATGCAAAGGTTATTGAAGATGTCGAAGTCGAAGGAGATTTGACCTTCAACTTTCAATTCGACTTTTCGAAGCTTCGCACATCATTACTTTAATATATAGTCTTCTGAAACATCAAGAGCGTTGGCCAAGAAATAACTGTAATTCTAAGACGCAACCAATTTTTAAAGACGTTTAAATGGGGAAAAAACCGTGTCTTAGAATAGAAGAAATACGGCACATCTTGATTCAACATAAACTTAGGAAATAATACTTGATTTGTATTTGATGCTGTGCACAATATTTCAAGAGAGAGGTAGTACATTAGTGGCTGGGAGTGTCAATCTAAGACCGATGAGTAAAAACCTGCCAATGCTTGTTCAGTGGTGTGCCTCCCTCCCCCCTACCTAAACAATGAGTACTTCAACAATGTGTGTGCGAGTCTGTGAACCCCGCTGCTCAGTCAAATGTCTATACGAGGCCTGTACTGTAACCTGAGGGGTGACTCCCTCGACCGCCATCTTGTCACAAACACAAACTTGAGGGTGTGGTCCTTTCCCAGCAGTTCATCGTTGCACAGGATGTCAATCTGGAAGAAAACACAACTTACATCAGAGCAAAAAATGTAATGCTACCTGTGTCGTCACTATTTTATTAATAATTTAGTAATTAATAAAATGATAGAATATTAGAAGAATGGTAGAGCACAAATGAAAGTAAAAACACTGACACATATTTACACACACTTTAATATTTTGATGATATTATAGCATCTTCCTCAGGAAGTAGTAATTAGACTGAACAAGATGTTGTCTACAGTGATGCCAGCTTGATTGGTATGGATGAAAACTTCTCTGGTGGAGTTGAAATTCCCTGAATGATTCTCTATTACTCTATGGATGGTAGGTGGTTTTCTAGACTTTGTGATCCATTGATGTGCCAGTTCCCATCTTCTTAACTGAGACAGCATCGAAATATTGAAGTGTGTATAAATATGTGTCAGTGTTTTTACTTTTATTTGTGGTCTACCATTTTCCTAATATTCTATCATGTTATTTATTACTAAATGTTTTTGCTCAATGCACTTTTTTCATACATATTATTTTCTTAATAAAAAATTCCCTGATTTTACCAGGTTTTCTAGAATAATTTAATAATAATAAAATAATTTAATTTTCATCTCTACAGACACGTTAGGTAGTAGTAGAGAGGATTTTTCATCCAATAAAATAGTGTGAAGTCATATAATTGGTGTTTGAAACAGGATTATTTGAGCTTGATGGAGAAATGTAAGAAGTTGTTAAACAATCCAATGTTTCAGGGAGAAAAAAAGAGAGAGGAGAGGAGATGAAAAAAGAGGGAGAGTATAAGACATGCGCTTGATTAAGCTTTTTTTTACATCCACTACTGTTTCCAGCCCTTGGCTTGGATCAGTTTTTTTAATCAAGCGATACATATTCCACTACCGGCTTGCTAGGCCTGTTGTAGCTTAATTATGTCTTATAATCTAACTTAAGACTAGGACTGGCACAACATCCAGTCCCCGGCCATTAATTTATCACTGTGAAGGGGTTAACCCAGATTTCACCAATGATACATTTTTAACTCAGTAGAGAGAGACGCTACGACTGAGCTAAGGTGTCAGACTGATTAAGCATATATTATTTTTCAGTTAGCTTTTACTTCTGTGCAAAAGCATTAAAAAATAGTTAAAGCTTGTAGTTGAATGTCCCATATTCATATATATTCTAGTATTTTTAAATAGTGTTAAGTATAATGCTTTCCTTATTATTTAGAAACACAAAAAACTCTCTACTTTCTTGGTTCCCCCGTTTTCTCAGGTGTGTTGCAATCCTGTTTACAAATCTAATCACAGATATTTTACTATCTGAATAAAAGATAAATATCATTAAATTCTTTAACACCATGTCTGAGACATGTAGTCCATTTATGTCTTACTACCCATCCAAGCTACCTGCCATATTTACACTAAAGGATAATGAAGGTACATATTCGAAGAAATGTGCTCATATTTGCATGTAGTGACCATGGTAAAGCATTTAGGGTACACGGCTTTAAGTAAACCTGGTTAGGATTCAAACTCCCTCCTTTTCACTGGCAATTCTGTCTAATGAAAGAGTGAAACTTTAAACTGTGTGATCACTGATGTGGATTACTTGTAGTTGAACTCCCTGAGACTGTCTTAAAACTATGTCACACTAATTTTTTCCTACCCCCTCCTCTCCTTGACACACACTGTCACAATTTTGTAAAGCCCCTTTCTAATATTATGTCAAAATATCATGCACTCCCTCTAGCCATTATTTAAATAGTATTTTAATTGTAAAGTTTAGATAACCCTTTATTGAAACGTGTTTGTATGTGTACACCACGCTCAACGACCGAAGTCGATGAGTTGATTGTTGTTTGTTTGTATGTGTGCACAGGCAGGTGTATTAACATAGAACGCTAGCCGATACGCTTTATTGTAATGTGACATTACACATTATCCAACTCCCCGTCTCATCGCCGTGCTTGGTCAAGCCGAGCACTACTCCCTCCATGATATGCATACAGAGTTTATGGACATCTGCTGATAACCTGCATAAAAACATCAGAAGTGAGAAGCTCCACTTACGTCTCTGAATAGTTTGGTGCCATTAAGGACTTTCATTGCTATAAACTTCTTGAGGTGTGTAATGGTAGCCTGCGCAGAACATCGTATGAACCTTCTCCGCAACGATTTGAGGCTGGTGCTGATACATTCTAGGCACACGTTTACCTGAACATGGAACAATAGTGTAACTTTTAGTGATTGTATTGGGTTTTCAAAATTAAGGTAGTGTTAGTTGTAAAGGGTCTAGTTTTGAATATTAATCTAAAAAAATAAGGAATATTTTAAAAATTAAGGACTGGATTAGTTAATCAAAGTTAGGATGGAAAATAAGAGTTCACAAAAATTGATTTGGTACTTATGTATGTGCAAAGTCCACTATATGCTGAATCAATAGAGAGACCAAAGTTTCTCGACAAGTGTTTTTATGAAATTTTACCCAGTATGTTAAAATTACTATCAAAACATATTTAAATACCATTGTAGCACTTTTGAAGTAATAATACATTCATGAAATACAATGAAATAAAATATTTTCGTGAAGTTGACCATTTTGCCTTTTAAATACAAATTATGGTCAACTTTGTTGATTTAAAATCGAATTAACACTAAACACATTGTTGTTTATTTTAATCCTCAAACTGCCTGAAAAATAAAGAGTACCAACTATGCTAATACAAAAGATTTTATTTTTAAATCCATAAACCAAAAATTATTAGTAAGAGAAGTGTTTGAATTGGCTGTCAAAGACAAATATTTAAAGAAGAATATGACACCATTGTTAAGTTAGATTGAGATCTATTTATCTTCATGTCTTTGTTCTTCCATCTTATGTCACTATCAAGTAACATTATTTTCAAGTGTGGTGATTAATTGTTGTTATATGGAAAATTATTTAATAGATTAATAGGTGAATGAAAATTAAAAATGTCTAAAGTTTTACGTATTTTTGAAATAAAGCTCGAATATTCAAAATATGGTTTTTACATTTAAAAAAATTTATGTTATTTAAAGACCTTGTGTTTATAACAGGCCAGGAATAGTCAAAAACATCAAACGTTTTAGCTGTAATTTTTCTATTCATAAAAATTACATATTAAAGTTGAATTGTTATTTTTTTCAGCCCCCTCCCCCCTCTGTTCCAAGATTTTTTTTCCTACTTTTTATATCAAAATCCAAGTTTATTTAATGAAATATAATAACTTTATTTACCATAAATCAGAACCTAACCTTTTATTTTATGATTTTTCTTTTTTTACCAAAATATAACTCTTTATTTAACGAAATCTAATCATTTTATTTACCACAAAACAGGATCTAGCCTTTTATTTAACAACTTTTTATTTAACAAAATCTAATCTTTTTATTTACCACAAATAAAGGTATATATGAATCAAATGTTTGAAATATTGATAGCTATAGGTAGCATGCTTGTGATTTGCAAATATATATACTTGGCCAACATTATAAATATTTTTTTTTACAAATATATCCAACAAATGTCTACCTAAAAATGCCAATGTTGATTGTTATCTAAGTAATATGCTTGCCATTTGCAAAACATTTAGTTTTTGGAAACATTATTATTATTATTAGCACCGCGTCTTACTACCCGTTCGGGTTATACGCACTTACGCTAATGTGAAATGGTAGGGTGATTGTGAGATGAAATGGAGGACCTACAGTTTAACGTGGGATCCGAACCACGGTGGAGGCCTGGCATTCCTCACATTCACAAGTTGTGATTAATACACGTCTTGTCAGAGGTGAAGGAAGGGTTTGGCAATCAGATAAATCTGTGCCGGGACTGAGGATTAAACCCCGGACCCCCAGCACAGAAGTCTAACACCTTGCCCCTAGACCACCAGGTCACCTTTTTGGAAACAGAGTGAAATGATGTTTAGAAGTGTTTCCCACTCAGCGAAGAAAATGAAAACAAAATTTTATTCAACATTTGTCATTACCTTGAATCTCAAGGTGACAATACTGTTAGAATCCAAAGTACTACAAATTTAAGAATGTTGACCCTCCCCATACCCTTGTTGTAAGCAAGTTAAAAATAAGAAAATTAAAACCAAAGTTATTCGTTTGTTGTGGTTCAAACAGAGGTGACAGAACCGCCTGGACCCGATTAATATTTTTAGTTAAACTTGCTACGTAGCTTCAGGTATACTATAAACTTTATAATTTTCAAACTTCAAAAACAATAAAACTAACTAAACATTTAATTTCAAGTTGAAAATTCATTCTCTTTTGTTTAGCTTCTTTGAATTGTTTAACCAACCTTCACTACACTTTCAATTAGTTCATAGTTCCATACTATTATTAATAACTAGCAGAAGTAGCCGATGTTGCCTGTAGTAATCACAAAATTAATTGCATGGTTACCCTGGGAAACACTTTTCTTTGCTTCAAACAGACAGAATTTTTTTCCGACCAAGTCTTTTAATAAATTTGAAAAATCCAATCAAAGATTTAGGATTCCAGATTGATGTGCATATGTTTGTGCAAAGGAACTACCAATTTTAAAATTTCATACCTCTGCGTGGGGTAGATATTGTGCAATGTTCATGAGATACAAACAAACTCTTCATTTTATTAATATAGATAGTTATTAAATATTTTAAATTTCTTTCAAGTTCACTGATAGCATTTATAAACAATTCAATATTTTCCTTTCCATTGAAACATAGCTTCTAGAGATACCCAATACACTTATATTTTTAGAGAGTGTGTTCTGTACTAGGATGGTAAAAACTACAACATATGATATTCATTGCTTTCAAGTTATATTATGAAAGTGTAGAGATAAAAACCTAGGCTATATGATTATGATTGTTTCCAAATGATTCTGCAAAGGGAAAATTTGTTATAAAAATTCAGAAGTGTTTCATATAAAGGTTTCCTAAGAATGTTTTAAACTATTTTGCTGCTGATGCCATGGATAGATACAAATAGTAGGACATGTCTACATAAAAAACACTATTTTCTTCCTTTGTGATATTTTTAATAATAACAATAATATATAATAAATTAATAATATTAATAAAATTAACTAAGAATATTAATGAAAAGATGCTCCAAATTACATTTAATTGTCCAAAATTCCTATATGAATACAAAAGAATATGTATAGAAATGATTGAAAAATTAGGAACACGCTCTCAAAAAGGTTTGCTAGCCCTGACCTGTGAACCCTTTCAGTTACTCCATACCCCTTCGAGAATTTTAT
>CABFWO010000123.1:394936-434981 GCA_902155825.1 Timema genevievae
TATATATATATATATATATATATATATATATATATATATATATATATATATATATATATATATATATATATGTGTGTGTGTGTGTGTGTTTTGATGCCTTTAGGTCTAAAAACTTTCTGTGTAACAAATGTTAAATTTAAGACACAATAAACATGAGTTAATATATATAAAATAGGATTTATTAAACTCCGCCATCTGAAAATGTAAGCATGGCGACTTTAGGTGTGAATGTGAATGGAAGAGGATTTCCCACCTGTTCATCCTGGCGGTGGTAATCGGACTCGGCATGAGCGTCCATCGCAGGCTTCTCTTCTTCCGCATCACCAGCATTGGGAGGGACGTCCTTGGGGCATGGCAAGTTGCGTTTTCTGTAGAACTCTCGCTCACGTTTCATCTCGTCTGGGCAACCACAACACCACCATTACAATAATTACACTCTGGATAATGAGTAAACCGGTTTAACTTACTCAGCCTGTCTTTAAAGATGATATAGTTTATTAACAGCCAATATTGGACCTAAAGAGGGAAAAAGTTTTACAATAATGTATCTTAAGGATTAACTAGGAAAGGGTCCTTTGAATCCTTAACTAAGTTCAAGTAAATAAGAAAAAAAAATCAGATTTAAGATTTGAAATAACTATAATTTTTTTCAAATTTTGAATCTGAATATTATTTATACCTAACTATTATGATGCTTACTAGTGGTTTAACTCAAATTAATTATAAGGACAAACTTAATTGACCGTTAATGTGCCGGTTAACTGAATGTGAATCCTCACCATGACAAAATATTTTATATTTAGGATCTATATTTTCTATAGCAACTTGAGAATTTATGTCAACAAAATCATAATTTAAGAAAAATAAATCATACCAATGTGGGAAAGTTAACCTCTAGCCAAACATTTTGGATTTCTTAGTAAAATGAAAATTTGGCCCAAAAGTTTTGTTTCTGTTTACACCCCCTTCCCAATTTCCTGGGAACTCACTTAAAAATTTAAAGTTTTGAGAATTTCATAATTATTTGGAGTGGTCCCTTTAGCTGCCCACAAAATTTCAATTTTATACCACACTTATAAATAATTATTTATATTAGTTTTGGTAATTTTGAACCCCCCTTCACACTATTTTCTCCAACTCACTCTTAGAAATTAAAGATTTCAAGATTTATTTGGTTATCTGGAGTTGTCTGTATATTTGTCTACCAAATTTTAGTTTTATATCCCATCTTTAAAGTTTTTTCCTAATTATATCCCCCCATTTCGTAGAAACCCATTTTGAAATTTCCCATTTTTAGATTTTTCTGGTTATATGAGGTAGCTTCCCGCTTTCCGGCTCAGCTATAAGTGCCTTATCTTTTTCTGAACACACACACTTAATTCCTGCTTTATATATATTTTATATAAATATTAGTCGAGTATAAGTACCCATTCAGGTTATACACATACATTAATTTTGATAATGGACTGGGGATAAGTAAGGTAGAATTTTAGAGGAAAAGTAGGCGCATTTGTGTGGAGGAAAAGTGGGAAACTCTTTAGGAAAAACTGACGGATACCAATGTGGGTTTTGGGGGTATTCTTAAAAAGAAATTATACATAACATACATAAATTATACAATAGCTATGCCCTTATTAAATAAAACATATGTGTTAAGCTCAATTTAAGCATACCACATGGAATAAACATCAATCTCACCTAATATCGTTTATCTGTAATGGGTGGCCAGGGTGTGAATCCCAACCGTGTGTAATGAGTATATTAAATTAAATGGTTTTCCACTTTCCTTCTATACTAATCTGGATATATCCCTCTAAATGCCTCTTCCTCATTTCTACCCCACTAGCGTAGTTAAATATGGATAGCCCGACCATGTTCAGTTCAAATACATCATAATATAAAGAGAGCCAACGAACAACATACCCACAACCTCGCCAGCAAAGCAAATTGGACGAACTTGGCGAGAATAAGACTAGACTGATACCTTATCTTTCCAGGACCTGTGACCTTGGTGAAATATATACTCTTATTTGGTGATAGTGTCAGAGTGCTGGAGATGGAGGTGAGGGGTAATCATTTGGGTTTTAATACGAAATAAAACATAGTTAAGATTACCTCTACAATTGCCTGTAGTTAAGCATGTCAGATATTGTATATCTGCGCAAAAATGTCATAGGCTCTGCCTTAAAATATGAGTGAAGAATAACCCTGGGCACAGGACGAATCCTGGATAGCTCAGTGGTTAGAGCATTGACGTACTAAGCCAAAGGTCCCAGATTCGATTCCCGTGTCCAGGTGTCAATTTTCAATTTTCAGAATAAAAATGTCTTCAGCGAAGTGATGTTTAAAAACTATGAACACCATGAGATGTAAGTCAAGCTAAAAACCCACCTCCCAAAGGCAAAAATTAGATATCTAATATTTCACAACTAATCCACCATTAATTTAAAATGTATTTAAATCCTTAACACAGTAAGATAAAAAGTAAATAAATAAAAACAAACTGCTTTATATAAATGTAATTTTTATGTGTAGTAGTAAATATTTAATAGGTTACAAATTATTTAATCGGTCATAGTGAAAGATTGACATCTTCATCCATAGCAAGTTATTAAGTGAAGTATAAAAAATCAAACCCTTGATGTTACTAGGTTTGGAAAATTTGATATATCTAATTTCATCAGTTAAAACAGATTTTAAAGGAAATTAAAATAATATTTCTTAAAATCGAAACACAATAAATGAGAATCAGTTTTGTTCAGAAAAAAAGTTGGTTTGATTACCCTTAAAAGTTGAGAATCAGTAGAGTAAATTGAATAGTGGAGATTACGTGGCATCATGCCAGAATAAATCCACAGTAAACAACCACTCAAAAGCATTTTTAAGTTAAATTGCACTCCACGAACCACAAATAAAATGCAAGTGGTAAAGGCCCTTGAATTTTAATTAAAGATCCGCAGTTATCCTAGCCAAGTATCTCATGGTATCTCATACATCACGAAGAGTAACATTCATATATGGGCCCGATTAGTTTTAATCATCGACTGAAAGTTAGGTCAGCCTCAGATGCACTTCAATGTCATTCAAAACTGTGACACTTGCTAGTCTTCAGTGACCCTTGAACAACATTCACTCACAGCAGATACTCAGAAAGAAGACAGGTCAGCCTAACTTTAGCAAAGATATTTTACAATGAAATGTTACTTAATAGAGACTCAACACTATTGAAAAAATAAAATCTATAAATTTGTTGATTTAATTTAATATTGTTAAAATAATTCAAATATTGTTTCAAAACAAACTAAACAGACCGTTAAAAACATATTGAAATAGATAATAGTAGGTATAAAAATATTACCAGTGCACAAGTTTTGAATTTGTATCACTCTAAAAATCAGGTTGTTGAGATATTACTAAGCAACATTTACAAACATTATCTAACTAAAATATTAATAAAAAGAAAAATTAAGAAGTTGAAAACCATGAGAAAAGGCTGTGCATAAACTTTTGTTTGTTTGTATTCTCATCATTTTCTCAACTTTTGTTTTTTGTGGGAGAAATGTATCTTACACTTGCACACCGATATAATTACCGCGACAATTCACTTAACCAAGAGTATTTCCTTGAAAGGCGAAGATATAGGCAGTGTTACACTCCCAACCACCGGGTATTTCAAATTTCCTAATACCCAGATTAAATATAATTTCAGCACCCCATCTCAAATTTGTAAAAATGTGTTTTGGTGTAAAGTGTGTGAGTTGTCATCATCTTAAATAAGCCTAGCTACACCAATGGGTCGTGCAACCAATCAATATAAAATTGGGTGATTTCACATGAAATGGTTCGACTACCGATGTCGGGGAGATCGAGGTTCAAATCCTGGTCGGGTGTACTGAGGGTGGTTTTCCTAAATGATTTTCCACTTTCCATCCACGCAAATGTGGGTACTAAATTCAAACTTCTCTAACTCAATAGAGTAATTAGTACATATGTGAATAACCTGAACATGTTGTAAGACATGGTGCTAAACAAAAAGGTACTATGATTTCAAAAGGTGAAACATTAAATAAAAATTACACAATTTTTTCAATCATAGTGCAAAGGTTGATTACAAAAAGGTGGGTTTAGCTACATTTTAAAAATAAAATATATTTTATGTCACGAACAACCGTCACCTATGGCATTTCTTTAAGATCTGGAATTCAAGTGAATTTCTCTATTCACTCTAATACGTAATTGCGTTCTGGTTTGATTCTATTGATTTGATAAATTATGCATCCAAATTTTGACCCAAGTCCATCAAATTTGAATCTAGGATTAATTTAAATTCAAAATCTTGAATTGATTTCGAATCATTCTAATACCTAACTAGTAAGATTCAACATTTGAAAGGTTTGTACAGGTTAATCTTAACCATCTAGTCTCAGGAAAAGAAGAGGCAAGACCAATTTTGAGCCAGTGGCGAGGAGATGAGGACTTAGTTGCACAAAAACTCCATCTACAACTTGAGTTGTCATAAAACTACCTATTATTTCTCTCAGGTAAAAGTCAGGTACACCAACATATTCTTAGTCGAATGCCTGTTTGATGACTATCAACGAACTATCGTAGATTATTGGAGGTTACACACACCAAAACAAGACTTTTGATGGTCTATTCCCCACTTAGTGAAAGATAATAAATACAATTTCACATATATTTATTTTAGACCCATAGGTACTGTGAATTTTTAAACCAATGAATGGATATTCTTCCACAGCGATGTCCAACACATTAACCACTAGTAACATGTCACAAATAGATTAATGTGATGTGGCTAATGCATAAATTATAAATATATATAAGAAAATTGATTCATGTGAGTTAAAATTATAATAATGTTATAAATTTTACAAATATTTAAACAAATAATTCAAATGAAGATTAAGCAACTCCTTAATGTAAAACTCTGTTGCTGTGATTTGATGTATTAAACTTTGTGTTGATTTTAGTAGTGAATGTGTAGTGTTGGTAGAAGTGTTTGATTCTATCGAATGGGAGGAAATGTGTTAAATTTTGATGATGTAGAGTTAACTTTTAAAAGAAAATCAGTTTGTGGTTTTAAACTTACAATAAAATAATGTAGTATATGTCTCTCACTGAGGTTGTTTAGGTAGGCCTAATATTAATATTTATGTAACAAAACTTTTTAATATTATCAATAATAAATAATTTGAAATATAATTTGTAGAATATATCTAAACTTTTTTTATAATGTGGCAAATAGGAAAAAATCAGACAATAGGGCCTATAAATGTGGCTAGCATTGAACGTAAATTGAACACTAGCTCCAATGACCGAATTAAGGTGTCGGAAAGTTGCCTACTCCAGTAGTGTTTGTTCAAGAAACTCACTATCCTGAAGTTCAGGCACCAGTTTGTAGACAATGTCCTGCATGGTGCGGTCGAAGCTGATGTAGTTGAGAGGGTGAGACTGATGGATCACCTGCTGGCATGTCGGACAGGTGTTGTTCTCCTCCAGGTGCTTCACCAGGCAGCTCTTGCAGACTGTACAACACACACATAGCTATCCTAAGGGAAACCTTGTAATTTTTTTTTAGCACCACGTCTTACTACCTGTTCAGGTTATACACTTAAGTACTAATTACGCTAACAAATTAGGAATTGGGAGGGTTGAATTTAGTAGAAGTGAACCCACATTTGTGTGGAGGAAGAGTGGAAAACCATTTAGGGAAAACTACCCCCAGTTCACCCAACCGAGATTCGAACCTCGATCTCCCCGTCCTTGGCGGTCAAGCTCAACACGACTAGCACGTTAGCCAAACCTTGTAATTAAAGTGGACTAGTGACTTGCATACTCGTAATAAGTTACTGCTCAAAGTTTTATTATAAAACAGAGATTAGCGATGTCATGATTTTGGTTTATCTCGATTACGATCTAAAAATTTAGGCCTGATTTTTTATTTATTTTGAATTTAACATTTACGATTTCAATCTGTTTCATTGCATACAATCTTCCATTAAAAAATACGCTATTTATTTATGTAGGACCTATCATAGTGTGGTGTATTTAAATAAAAAACTAAATAAGCTAAAAATAGTAACTAAAAAAGAACTTTACACAAACATGTCAAGAAACTGCATGCTGTACTCACATGTGTGTAAGCACTCAGTGACGGTAGTTGCATCAATCAAGTAGCCCTGGCATATGGTGCAAATGATATGGTTGTTCAGAGCCTCCAATTTGATTCTTCTTTCCATCAGCATGTCTGTCAATACAAAATACAAATTCTTCAACATATTTAAACATCATTATTATTGATCTATACAAGTTGGCTCTGAATATAATTGATACAATCCCATTGGAGTTTATGGTAAACAATTTACTAAGTTAGGTCCTATAATCTATTGGCTGTAAGCCTGGATTGTAGGATTAGCTGATTTTTACACTATCATTTAATCATCACACCAATGATGCAAAAAGCTGACCCTTCAAATAATATTATGAATTTAAAAGAAATAGATGATAGGGCTAATGATTTATAACTTAGTTTCGATGGAGAGCAAAATGTGGTCCACAAAACTTAACTTGATTATTGCAAGGCAATCTAAAATAGGCTACACGCCAGAAACGATACTCAGTATGTCAGTGATATGATAATTTGATATAAGTTAAATAAACAAATATACGATTACTTAGGAACATGCCTTTACCCAATAAAATTCATTGAAGACAATATTTTAAATGTATATATTTATTATAAAATGCTGAAATTTAGCTACAGATGTGGTTTAACAACTTCTAGATAAATAGTATATAGACGAGTGACAACAATTTTATAAGGTAATTTATAATCCCTAGCTGAAAACTTAGCTCTTAGGTCATAGTTGATGCACCTTTTAGCCCCTAATATTATGTGTTAAACTGAGCGCATAGTTTAGAAATAAAATTAGTGCTGGTGTTAAAAGTGAGGCCAAATAAACTAACATTACTCAATGACCCCACTTATGAGAGATTAATTAACAACATAATATACCATAACCTACAAACCTTTCTTTTTTTGTACATCAAACTCCATTCTTTGATTTCCCCGAAGTGTAGTTAATTAACCGATGTGATCATTGTAAAATTATTTATCTCGAATGACACATAGTTAATTTAAAATAATCTCTTAGTAAAAAAGTTTAACAGCTTATTTAATACTGAGATGCAAACGTGAAATTAACGCTAAAGCATTGTTTCCAATCTAACTAAACAAAAACTTCCAAAATGCACTCAAAGTTGAATAAAGAAAATACATCAATGAATCAATTACCTATATGCATCTGATTTGAATGAGAGCGGAATATTTTGAGGGGTTATTAGTTATAATATAATTATGAACTTTTCGAAACTAGATTTGTATATATCACTACATCTCATAATGTAAATATTGCCCTTTCCTGATAGTTAAAAGTTTATCCAGATCACAGATCACATTACTCTAACTCCAGATCACTGGAACCATGCTATCTGATTTAGAGAAGTAATTTAAGAAATTTAAGACTTAAACGAATAGATAGCGCAGTATGCAATTGATATAAAAATTTGTTTTTAAAGATAGCTAGTTGAAACATTGGATAAGCTCCTTTTAAATACCAAAAAAGAAAAAAATTGTGAATCTAGTAAAAACCAACATAAAGGTATATAAGCGTGCTCTTAGTTTACAAGCATAATTTTAAAGTAATTAAAGAAGAACTCCAAAATACAAACTACTCTTTGATACAGAAGAATGAAATTTTACTTTAATAGGAGGTATGGTAAAAGGGGGAATTTTACTTTTTAAATATTTAAAGTGAAAGGGACTCCGGACTCCTACGTTGGTAATGGTTCTAATTTGTGTTTTAAATTCTGTGTGTACAATTTGAACTCAGTGAACTCTGATAGTAATAAATAATTGAACAAGAATCTTTATTAGTGTGGACTGTAGTGTAAGAAACAAGTGTTCGTGCATATGTTACCAATTTTATTCTAATATATTTTAATAAATAAACTCTAATTTAATCCAGAACTAACACCAAAAGAGTGGATAGGCTAACCAGACTATTAACTATTCCTTTGACGATTTTTCTTGAAAGGTGTTTCTTTTGTTAAATTATCAAATTCTCAGAAAAAGTGGCGTTTCTTTGGTAGCTAAACTTTCCATCAGTATTCTTTATCACTTCTGCTTGTGCCTTGCTCCAGATAATTGTTTTTATAGAAGTTAAATTTGACATAGCCTCTGACTTTCTCATTGGTTGGCACAGTTTTATTAAGGTGGGGTGCTAGTGAGCGCCAGTTTAGTGCATTAATTTTGCAGTTTTTATAACATAAACATTTTTTGGCCAAAATAGATCAAATATTTCTTCTATAGAAACATAGAGTTATGTTTTCTGCACATGCTACACATGCTAATCTCAACAGTTCTTGAATATCTGTTATGAGCATAGCGGCATTTGGTGACAAACTTTTTAAATGCAGAGAAAAAGTTGTCACTAAATTCCAGGACACCCTTGACACAGGCCTATATTAAAGAACTGTTGAGATTAGCATGCACGGAAAACTAAACTCTTATGTTTCTATAGAAGAAATATTTGATTTATTTTGGTCAAAAAAAGTTTATGCTATAAAAACTTCGAAAATACTGCCCTAAACTCACGCTCACTTGCACCCCACCTTAAGGATATAGACTGTGTAAACGTGGTTTCCATTTTTAAGGACTTAAGGACCTTAAGGATGGTGGAGCTTACAGACTCTATAAATGGGGCTTAATACAGTTAAAACAAAATTCAACCTAAATCACAGTTTAAATAAATTGAACTGTCACAACATAAGCTAGCACCAAAAGAATTTGTATATACAATAGAGACAATTTTTTTATTAGGCTATAAATATAGATTGTTTAAAGCCATTGGAATATATTAGCTGTGACCAGCATCGGTGGCATAGTTGGTTAACACACTAGTTTCGTGTTGAGCCAGACTGCTGAGGACGGGGAGATTGAGGTTTGAATCTCGGTCGGGTGAACTGGGGGTGGTGTTCCCTAAATGGTTTTTCACTTTCCCTCCACGCAAATGCGGGTTTACTTCTTCTAGATTTAACCTTCCCAATTCCTAATCCAGTAGTGTAAATAGTATTTATTATTAGCACCGCTTCATAGTACCTGTTCGGGTTATACACATGTAATTAGTACGTGAGTGTATAACCCAAACGGGTAGTAAATAAAAAAATAAAAAATATAAGCTGTGGGGTTCCCAATTATAAAACAAATCACAATATCATTTTGCCTATTATTGGAAACTTGCTATTGTTATTGTGTGTACAGATGATAAAAAATATTTAATTCACGGTCCTCTTTGTGTACTATCCCCTAATATATTTCAAAGATCATTCCACTTATTTCATACTATGTTGATGAGCTTTTACAGGTCTTGAACTTGATCCCGTGATTCCATTTCACGAAACAATTGAGTCCTATCTTTGATTCTGGTTCTGCCCAACCTCTATTGACTCCTACCAACTATAGGCTAATCTCCTTTCTCTCTACGTACTTTGAGATAGTAGCCATCATAAGAAAGTACAATACTAGTACAGTAGAGTCGAGGAAACTCTACCTAATGTGGACTGAGATGGTGTTGCTAATACATCTTCTTACTAACTTATCTTTTCATTATCAACCCTTGTAACTAGGACTACATTTGGTTTTACATGCTGCACTAGTGGTCATGTGGACAAATGTGTCAGTCACATTTTCTCAGGTTGGGTGATGGTGAGGAAGTTGCGGTATGAATTCCGGCCAGGCTTACTGAGGTTTTTTTCAAACTTGTTTCCAACTCTTCACACACTTGTAGGCACACTTTCTTGGTAACATGCCTATCATTTCATAACCTCTTCTACATTGAGCTCCAATAAAATATTTGTATAATCTGTATTCATGGTAGATATTTACTAATCAAACATAGTCATATGATTGACATTTGTATGATTCTTTAGTATTTAAATTTATATTCTGGACCAAACAACAGCCATGAGCACGATTTAAAATTTATTTAAATAACACCAGTAGTTGTACCCAGTTTTGTCAAATCCAAATATCAAAAAAAACAATCATAATAGAAATACAGCAAATACAAAACTTCCAAGAGACGTATCCACAAGTTATGAATGACATGTAATCAACACATTCAACCATTACCAGCATCAGATATTACATTAACTATAACTACTAAAGCCAAAACAAAAACAAGCAGGAAATGCAATTTTGAACCATCGTCTCCTGTAGGAACGATGATTAAATACTTTGGAAAAAAATCAAAAAAATCTAATATGATATAACTGATTGACTTGGGGGGCGGGGAACAAGTCATAACAAAAATGAAAATTGCTCAAGTTATCATGTGGCAAGGCTATGTTAAGCTAGGATAGTTGATGTTTTTATAATAAACATTAAAAACTAATTAAAAGTTTTAGTTATTTTTCTTTGAAGTTGGGGTTTGTATGAAAGGCAGTATGTTGTATCAGTGAGGAAGGTATTTTATTTCAAATGCTAACCATAGTTTTGTGATAACTTTAAAATCATGGAAACTATTATTTTTAATATTGGTATGTCAGGTATTTTTATGTTTGATGTGGTTAATAGTGCTGTTTGGTAGTGTTTTGGTTGAATTTTCTGAAAGACTGCCTGTGTTTTTCAGACCCCATTTATTAAGTAGGCAGGTTTAATAACATGTTTTTTTGTGTGTTGAATGACAGGTTAGTTGATTTACAGATTAGAATCAAGACTCATATGTATCGCCCTGATTCCTGGTTGGTCAGTGACAAGTGATTGTATTAGGATTGGGAATTGTTGAAGATACTTTTTTTCTGTGACTCTCTCTCTGAGCACCTGTTTAGTTACAATTATGGGCGAGTCAAGAACTGAGTTTAAGTTGAAAACCCCACCAGAAGATGGCATATCATCAGTTAAGTTTGGGCCGAACTCCTCCCAGTTCCTTTTGGTATCGTCTTGGGACAACTCAGTTCGCCTGTACGATGTGATCACCAACAATATGAGATTAAAGTACACGCACGAACGACCAGTATTGGACGTCTGTTTTCAGGTGAGAATTATTTTATTTCACAGTACATTCAAGGCCAAGGTTATCAACGACTTATCTAACTCCCCTTTGTCAACTATTCAGTCCATTGTGAGCTTAACCAGGTGATGATGAACTTAACCAATGGCAGTGAAGGAATCAGATTCCCTTTTCTTAATAGGCCCTATATCATATTCTAATTTCGTTCCGTTAATAGCCATTCCTAGACCCTCTACAAAATTAAAGTTATATCACTATTTTGTTCAAAGAAAAAATTTTTAAAATAACTAAATAATTAAGTAGTGCTACCATATTTTCTGAAATTGTTTTTTCCTCACTGGATTTAATTGGACGAAGTACTAGTCTAGACTGCTATATTGCAGTAGCTAAACACAAAACTCTACTTTTCATGAAGACAGGTCGGTGTGGAGGAGGTATTTTTTGAGTGTATAAAAGTAAAAGTATTTCTTTCTCTTATTTTTGCTACGAGATATGCCACACTACAACCATAGAAAAAATATATGTACTGTTCACTTTACATCTCTTCCATGATATCACAATAAAGAACACATTTAACAGCAGAAATATTTGAATGGACATTAGAGTCCATGGGTTCAGTTGTGATACCAAATGTTGTTTAGATACTGACACAGGGCCAGTGCAAGCCGGCCATGCTACCTAGATAATAGAAAAAAAATAATGCACACTTCCACCCCCCTCTCATCCCACCTCCCCGACACAAATAGTATTTAGATTTGATAGCTCATGCTTTGAAAAATTTTCTTGAAATTTTTTTATTTTTTTAAATTCTTATAACATATTGTTATTTGGGTTAGAAAGAATTAACAACTTATACCAATTACTAATTTTTCTGAATAAAATTTTTGTTTACAATATTTATTACTTTATCATCTTATCTTAAATTTATCACACCTTGCTTTGCTTTCAGCAAAATTTTGAATTAAATCGGAGAGATCTAAAAATTCTAAAATGTCATTTTCTATCGAGATGATTGCCAAAGATGATTTTCTTTATCCTTACTAAATTGTTGAGCTTTTATTTTTTTTTATTTTGTGCCCTGATATATATATATATTTTTTTTTGCAGAACTAAAGGCCAATACATTTCTAAAACGTTGATGTGTTAGATGTATAGTTTTGCATGACACATATTGTGTTACACAGCACATTTTTTTAATATTGAACTAACTGAAGTTCTTTTTTTAAATCGGATTAAATATATATGATCTTATGCAGATTTAGTATTATCCTATCAGTTTGTACAATAATGTTCAAATAGGAGCGACATGAAAACATCGAATATAGACACTATACCTTTTGAATGTAGTCTCATATAAATTTCTAAAACTCCACATCAATGTTATTTTGGACTCTGATAGACTGCTAGACAATTAGGCAAAAATGTTTTATTTAACAAGGAATCGCCCTGTTCCCACCTAGCACTCATAATTCTCTAACTGTGTACCAAAAATAAAGTTATTGTCGTTATGAAAAGTTTAAAAAATTTGTATATAGTTTTATAATAATATGATATATGAATGTCAATTAAATAGATTGAAATTTTCCATTTGAAAACTTAACCTTAATACCCCTAAAATATGATACATTTTAACAGATATTGTTTATTAAATATAATATATATTTTTTCACTGCAAAAAAATAAAATAGTATGAAACTAACAGATCATACAATATGTACTCCAGCGTGATATATTCACAACAGGTAAAAACTTTGTTCAAATTTGACTTGAAAATAAAAAGATTAATCAGAGAAAACACACGATGACACCAAGTACAAGCAGGAAAGTAGTTGTGCGAGCTCTATTTATACCATAGTTTTTCAATTTATTTTTAGCTTTTCAATTCACTAAAAACTTTTCAGCTTAAAATTAAAACTAAAAGATCACACATCACCTCTTGACTTCAAGGTAATAGGCCTATATTTACATAAACAGGTGAAAGCTTTGGTAAAAATTCAATCGAAAACGACGAGTTTCGTCAGAGAAATAGGAAATCGACTACGACAGGCACAACGGAATAAGCATCGATATGAGCACACACATTTCGGCAGAGAATGCTGACCGGGCTGATGTGCAAAAAGTGTGTAGTGCACATGATCAAACTTGCACTCTTTCTATGAATATAGGCACTTTCTATGAGTTTCGCGTTAACCACAGGAATGACTAGAGCAGAGAGCTGCAAAATTTGAATGCACACATGTACTTTTATATCACTATACTAGATATATAGTGTTCACAATCGCATACCTTCTGTGCACCTTTTCAAATTCTATTACCTGTAATGTATTAATGTATATCACGTGTGCATTGCGACAGACAACTACGTTAATAAATGCTACTAAAATAATATTTTAATTCATATATTTTTTAAGAACTTTAGTACCTCCAAACGACAGCGCCCCGGGCCAGCCCTATACTGACACTATAACATGATTAAGGATGCAATATATTAAATAGGTTTCAGATATATTAAGAACGCTTTAAGTTTGTGGACTGTTTAGCCTAATTAAGCTATTTTTTCAGGATGCAGTACATTCATACAGTGGTGGTTTGGATAATACTCTAAAAATGTATGACTTCAATAGTAACTCGGGTAAGTATTTAGTGGATAAAACTTTTATTTGCCTTTAATATCTACAATATAATATTCATAACTAAAATCCTACCCATTGTTCTTTTCTGATGTGAAGCGTAGTTTCTCACTGTACAAAGAGAATAAATTGAGAGAGAACAAAGTGTTGAGAAAGATATTTTGGCCTAGGAAGGATGAACAAACAAGAGAATGGAGAAAGTTACATAATGAAGAACTCCATAACTTTTATGCATCCCCAAACATATTAAGTGTGTATGATTGATGACAGGCTTGTACACAAAATTTCAGTAGGGAAAACCAGAAGATACAAGACCCCTTGGGAGGCCAAGATATGGATGGGAGGATAGTGTTAATATGGATTTATTTGAAGGAGGTTTGGTGTCAGAGAATGGATGGAGGTGTTTCAGGATACTGTTGAATGGCTTGCTTACATTCTGTCGACCATGAACTTAAGAGTTTTTCTTGGCACCGTGCTTTACTGACTCTTTGGGTTGTACACATATAAACTAATTACACTAATGTGTTAGGGATGAGGAAGGTTATATTTAGAGGAAGTGTACCCACATTTGTGTAGAAGGAGAGTTGAACCGTATTGAGGAAAACCACCCTCAGAACACTTGACTGGGATCCAAACCCTGATCTCCCTATCAATTGCAGTCTAGTATATTGCTAGATTGAGCCTTAGACCAGGCGTCACCAAATGGTAAATCGCAAATTACTGATAGCTCGCGGTGGCATTTTAGGTAACTTGTGATGAGAGAGTTACTTTTTGCGCAAAAGTAATTTACAATAGCGGAGTCTGATGTTAAGTGGCAATACTGATCACTTACCCATATCAGCAGATGTGTGTGACATTTGTGATTGCTGCCTTACCTTTTGAGGTTATGATTTGATTTATGCTCGTTTACAAATGGGAGGTTTCTTTATATATTACATAAAAAATCTTTATTTTTAAATGTGAAAAATACAAAAACTGAATGTATCACTTCCATTATGAATGGGACAAGGAATACTTATTTTCAGATGTTAAAGGAAAAGTGTTTGTTTATTGTGCAATACAAGTGATGCTGTGGACAAGATAAGCTAATCTTGAACAACATTACAAAACAAACTATTCGGAGATAGACAAAGATTTCCTTCCAAATACAGCTATAAACAAATTTTAAACCAGCTTCAGAGGCTGGATGGTCTAAGGTGTAGACTGCTGAAGACGGTGAGATCAGGGTTCAATCCCGGTCAGGCTGGTTTTTCCTAAATGGTTTTCAACTCTCATTCCACACAAATATGGGTACACTTCCTCTATTTTCAACCTTCCTCATCTTTAAATCATTAGCGTAATTAGTATGTATGCGTACAACCTGAATAGGTAAGACATGATGATAAAAAGAACTGGCTGCAGAATAATATCTATTTAATATTACAAATTGTATGCAACTGTATGTGTGTTAATGTTTTTAGAGCAGAAAGATTATGATTATTTAGTAAATAAACTGATGTTACAGCAATCATAATATAATACTGCATATTTTTAAAATCTAAAATCATAAAAATATAATTGGATTTCTCTAAGTTGCCTAGTTTGTAATTAAATAAATAAGAGGATTTTTTTCATTCACCATGTTTTACATAGTTTTTCTTTCCTCTATTAAATTAATTTGGAAAATTGAAAGCTCATACTTTTGTATCATAAAAATTTCATAATATACTAAAATATAAGGATAAGACCTTCAATTTGAAAAACTAGTGTTCTTATACTGTTTGTTGGTGGATTAGGACAAACAAATTTATAAAAGTAAACATATTCAGTTTAACATGTTTTCTAAGATTCTGATTACAAATTCTGGATTTTTTGTTGAAATTAAGATTTTAATTAGTAAACTATTGGATTTGACCCATCTCTACTAAAAAACTTGATCAATGTGATTTCAATAACTCAAAACATTTTATCCCTAAAATAGGTTTATAGTCTCACCTTTCCCCAAGAAATGTAGCTCCTTTAGTTGTGATTATTATTGTATAAGTTAATTGATTGGAGATGGTTTGTTCAGAAACAATTGTGGGCACCCACGACAATGCGGTGCGGGCGGTAGAATACTCCTCGGAGGTGAATGGTATCTTGACAGGAAGTTGGGACTCGACGGTGAAATTGTGGGATCCCCGCAGTCCTAACTGTGTCGGAACCTACACCCAGCCAGACAAGGTGAATATTTTTGACTCGTGCAGGACATAGTTTCATAAATTTTTGTAGTTTCACTGAAGCACAGCTTGAAAAATAAACTCATCCTTGGTGAGTCAGAAATTGTCAAACCTCTATGTCAAATAACTTAAATGGTTATTTTGAATAATGCACTAGGCTAAATTATGGATTAAACAAGGGGGGGATGGCCAGCATACTTATTGGAGGAATAACAAAGTATAAATTGTTTATCTAAAACATTGACTCAAAAATACATTTTTAAAGAGTCTGAAGATGCTGCCTGTGCATAAATTGAAAGTGAACAGTTAACTTTTTGAACTTGAAGCTGCCTTTAAGTGAACTAAAAGTGAACAGCACTCTGAGCCCAAAGAGGCTGCTTATGCTTATGCTGAGAATGAACAGTTAACTCTTTGAGCCTGAAGAGGCTGCTTATGCTTATGCTGAGAATGAACAGTTAACTCTTTGAGCCCAAAGAGGCTGCTTATGCTTATGCTTATGCTTATGCTGAGAATGAACAGTTAACTCTCTCAACCTGAAGAAGCTGCCTGTGATAGTTAATGCTCATCTTTAAATATGTTTATTTTTTATTTTTAGTTTTTTATTTAAAACATGTCCAGTGTCACTTGAGTAAATGTGCTGTCCATCTCTACTTAGTTAAAATAAAATAACTTTACTGTAACTTTTGCTTGAGTCAGCATAATTTTAATTCACAAACTTATTTTTCATACTAGTAACTCGGCTTATAACCAAATACTAGTAGTAGTTGTTTTTGAATCAACTTTACTATTTTAGTAAACATTTTTTTTTATGTATGCACACCCCATCTTACTACCTCCTAGGGCTAGACTTCAGAGGAAATTCACCCACATTTTTGGGGACAGAGGGTGGAAAACCATTTAGGAAAAATCACCCTTAGTAAACCTAACTGGTATTTGAACTCTGATCTTGTTAATGGCAGTCCAAGCTGTTGTGAGAGTGACACCTTAGACCATTTCACCATTGATGTATATGTTTTCCCCACTGTGTTTTAGTACCTGTTTGAGTTGAATGCATACATTAATATAAAGTACCCACATTTGCATGGAGGGAAAGTTGGAAATGATTTTATAAAAACCACCCTCACTAAACCTGATCAAGATTCAAACCCACCCATTTCACATTTTGGTGGCCGCATGGTTTAAGATGCCACTCTCGCAGTAGACAGTAGAGAGGTTCGAATCTTGGTCGGGTGTACAAAGGGTGGTTTTTCCCAAATGGTTTTCCACTCTTCCTCCATGCAAATGCAGGTACACTTCCTCTAAATATAGACATCCTCATCCCTAAATTGATTAATGTAATTAGTACATAAGCGTCTAACCATAACAGGTAATAAGATACAATGCTAAAAGAAAAAGATTTGAACCCCAATCTCCTCGTCACAGACAATCCTGGTCAAGACAAGATTGACTCGTTAAACATATGATCACTGATGCTGGCTATTTCATTTATGATTTAATTTAGTTTTATGACTGTCATTATTGGTGGAATGTGCATATTTAATTGAATGTGTAATTTTTAGCTCAAAACTTTCTTATTCATACAGCACCTAAAATGTCAACTAATAATACATTAATTTCAAATTAAAATGCAATAAAATAAAGCTACACTATTTGCATGACAGGAGAAAGTCAAGGAATTTTTTTTTTAAAACGTAATTGAAATCTAAGATAGTTTTGTGATTAATTATTTGCAAAATACAAATACATATTTGTCACTAAATTTTAAGGTTCAAGCATATAGGCATACTAAATTAATGATTTATATTTTAAAACAGATTTTTAAGGGACTATGTGTCAAGGATTAAAAAAGTGTGAAAGTAACATTATATTTTTATTTGTTATTTTGTAATATAAAAAAATTGGATGGAACACACTTTTTTCTGTAAGACCTAAAAAGTCAGGGAAGTTAAAAACTTAAAAAGGTATACCATATTGACCCTGATTAGTGCATACATTCAACTATGCTTACAATTTTTTTTTACCACCCACCTCAGCTCATTAAATCTGGTTTTCTGGTGTCTAGGTCAGAGTTTGAAGCTCGATTGGGTCTGCTTAAGGTGATATTTCCCCAATTGTTTTCCACTCTCACCCCATACAACAGAGAGTACACTTCCTTCAAACTCTTTTCTTTATCATATAAACGGGTAGAAAGATGTGATGCAAAATATAAATATGTATTTACCCAGTACTTATACATATATACTAATTCCTTTAAATTCTTAGAGATATTAGAGGATTGGAAAAAGCTTTAAATTCTTTCCCCCCAAATTTTAAATTAAAATTAATTGTTTATATCTTTAATTGTGCTTTATAGTTGTCTTTATAACCCAACATAATATTATGACAAACCGAACAACCAAGCCCCAAACTGTGAGTTTACCTCTTAACTTAATTCCAACAAAATTTTACCAATTTGATAAAGTTACTTAAAATTTATACTTATCAGGTTTTCTAGTATTTAGATTTGAGATTTGTAAGTAAACGGAAGATTTGAATTTGAGAATAAGTAAATTCGATATATTTCTAATAAATACTGTTGCCAGATTTGCCTGTAAGGTGATGTTGCTGTATTTTAAGGTGTACACCATGAGCCTGTGTGGGGAAAAGTTTGTCGTGGGAACGGCCAATCGCAAGGTGTATGTGTGGGACCTGCGCAACATGGGCTACGTTCACCAGAGACGTGAATCTAGTCTCAAGTACCAGACCCGGTGCATCCGCTGCTTCCCAAATAAGCAGGTTCGTGCTTTGCCTGTCAGAACAAGTTGGGCCTGAAAAACTTACTCTACCTGGGTTTATTTAACTCCAAGCCTTAAGGAAAATTTTTCACAAAATTATTGTAATAAGCTCTAAAATAAATATAATCAAATTGTAGAAAATAAATCACACATAGGGATAAAAACACAAACAGCTATTTACAAACACTTCAATATTTCTTAAGACAGATCTCATGGTGACATTGAAATATTGGAATTCTTACTTTTTTTTGCACTTCATTTTCTTAAATTATATAGGGGTACTAACAGGTTAGTGGTGGTGCACAAGAAAATGTTGTAAATGAAGTATGTAGGAAAAAGACCGCAGGGGAGGCCAAGAAAGAGATGGGAGGAGCAGATAACAGAAAGGGTTAAAAGTGAGAGGAGAAGAATGGAAGAAATTAAGGAAGGAAGAATGGTGGAAGGATAGAGGAAGATGGAGGCATTTTACTAAACTGACCCAGCCACAGGCTGAAAACTGTTGATGTTGATGAGTTTATGTAATTATCTAATTTATTTATGGACATTCCTTAGGCACTTTTATTACATTCATAATTCATAATGTTACGATTCATGATACTTAAGATTCAAAATAATAAATAAAATATTTTAAAAAAATCCTAAATCTGATTTTTTTTATAACTATATGACCTGCTTTGGGGGCCACATGGTCTAAGGCATCACTCTCGCAACAGATTAGACCATCGATGACAGGGAGGACTAAGGATGATTTCCCCTACCTTGATTTCCCACTTTCCCTCACCACAAATGTGGTTACATCACCTTTAAATTCAACCTTCCTCATCCCTAGCTCATTAGTGTAATTAGTACATATGCATATAACCTGAACAGTTAGTAAGACGAGGTGATAAAAACTATATGATGACAACCATTGGTTTAACCTAACAAACCTAACAACCAAGCTCCAAACTACTTATTGTAAATAAAATAAACACTGGAAAAGTATATATCGAAGTTGAAATGAAGATTCGAATTCAACCCATCACTAGTTTTTAATGGCTTAATTTTATGGATATTTTAAAGGAAGATGTTTTAAAAGATGCATTGGCGTAAAAAGGAGGATGTCAAAACCATGATGATAAATCATATTTGGAAAATAACCCTCCTTACACCCAGCCGTGATTCAAACTTCAACCGGCTCGTCACCGGGAATCCAGTCTCGTTCTAGAGTGACACCTTAGGCAATGCAACCACTGGTATGGGTAATAATATTATTTAAACCATTCTTTATGGAAATAAGCTTTCCTTAAAGAGCTGTATTTTGTGTGGCGTCCACTTTAGTGGCTGAATAGTCTAAGTAAGGCATCATTCTTCTGTTGGACTGGCCTGCTTATGACAGGAAAATATGAGTTCAAATCCTTGTGGAGGCTACAGAGGGTTTTTTTCCCTTCTGAAATGGCTTCCCACTCTACTTCCATGCAAATGCGGGTAAATTACCTTTAAAATGCTTCCTTTCCTACCCCATTAGAGTAATTTGTCATATATGTGTATTACTTATATAGGTAGTTTTTATTCAAATTAAAGTATGATGCATGAAATAGTCAAAGTACTCCAAAACCAGGTAATCACATCTCATCCTATATGAGGTCCCAAACTAAAAAAAAAAAGTGTGCGCTCCACTATTTTTTGTTTTACTCTATGAGTTGTCAAACTGATGGTCTTCTGTTTCAGGGCTATGTCTTGAGCAGTATTGAAGGCAGAGTGGCAGTGGAATACTTGGACACAAGCGCAGAAGTCCAGAAGAAGAAGTACGCATTCAAGTGCCACCGAACAAAAGAAGGGGGCATTGAAAATATATATCCTGTCAATGCGATTAGGTAATTTACTTATAGACTAATTCAATTGCTTTTAGTTATAAGGAAAAAAGTTGTTGATATTAAATAGTTTTGGTATTCCATATGATTTAGAGGTTGTATTAGCCAGTTTTCTTTCTACAGACACCCAGGGGGTTGAAGAATTTCGGGGGACAGTGGTGATTGGGTTTTATGACAGTTTTTAAGTTTTCTATTAGTTTTCCATGTCTGAAATCACAAGAGAAAGTGTGGGAAGATTGTGTATTTAAATGCCAAGGCTATGGTGACAATTGCTTTCGAGAAACCGTTTCTATATGAATCTCATCACATGATATTGCAATTGGAACTTATTAAACATTTTATTGAATTTTATCATGTTTAATTGTTACTATTCCCCGATTTTTTTAAGTATATGAATAGAGACATTGAAATTTCGTGAAACATATTTTTATGAATATTTACTAACGCATTAAAATTAATATCAACATACTTTTAAAGCTAATTGTAGACTTTTTAAATGTATTTTACACAAGCAAAATTAAATAAAACTGGATCTTAATTAATTATGAAATTGACTATGCCTTTTATATGTGAATAGTGATCAATTGGTCAATTTTACCTGCCTTGATGGTGTAGTTAGCTAACGCGCTAGTTTCATGTTGAGCTAGACTGCTGAGGACAGGAAGATCGATGTTCGAATCTTGATCAGGTGAACTGGGGGCGGTTTTTCCTAGATGGTTTTCCACTTTCCCTCCATGCAAATGCTGCTTCACTTCTTTTAAATTTAACCTTCCCATTTCCTAAGCCATTAGCTTAATTAGTACTTAAGCGTTCAACCCGAAAAGGTCGTAAGAAGTGGTGCTAAATAAATAAATAAATTGGTCAATTTTGATGAGAATTAATGGTATAAAACTATACATATTTTTATCAAGTAGCAGACTTCATTTTTCTTTGCTTTTTTTTACCAGAAAAAATAGTTCCAATTGCACTATTACAATCTTTTTTATCAATATTCCTGTAACCAATCACAGGTATCATTCTAGAAAATTTATTCCCCTCAACCAAAGACCATTGTTAAAGAAGTAAAATATGTATACACTAGCACTATATAATTTAAGTATAAGTTGATCTTTTAACATTTTTAGCTGAACAAGGCATTTTATTTACAGACTTTTAGTATTGAAGCACAGCTTTTAATTTAGCAAAATGCAATAATTTTATTTACCACAAATTTGTTTCTATATATAAAATGTAATTAAAATCATAAAGCACTTTGAAATGCTATGTTTTATTCCCTTAATGAATGAGCTCATTTCATTACTTTACATTATTTGTTTTCTAGCTTTAATTTCTTAATATTCTTCCCGACTTAAAAATATTATTACTGTTGTTATTGGCGGCGGTAGGGTGGCATTTTTGTTGTGTGATGAGTCCTATCTTACTTCAAAACTAGAGATGGCGCCTCACATTCTTAAGAATATTAGAGTTTCGAGGAAATTTCGGATTTTTTTTTCTTCCCTAGTCAAATTTATTCTTTGTGGTATTTTTATATTCCTTTCTATCAAGGGAAGTATATTGACATATTGAAGATGGATTTATCATATTGCATTAAACTATGGTATTATTGTGTTTATATCTCAATCATTACTATCATCGTCAACAACTGTTTTCAGCCTGTGGCCACATCACTTTGGTAAAATTCCACCATCTTCTTCGTTCCTTACACCATTCTTGTTCTCTAACTTGCACACTTTATGTTATCTACTCCTCCCTCCCATCTCTTTATGGGCCTCCCTTGTGGTCTTTTTCCTACATACTTTATTCTCTTTGATTTTTTCTCCTTTTCCATCCTGATTATGTCATTGTACCAATTTACAATCTTGCTTCCTCTACTCACTCATGTACTCCCACTCTTTCCCAATTAACTTCAATCCTAATCCTGTTGCTCCTCACAAACTTCATTCCCATGGCCTCCACTTACCTTGTCTCTCTTACATTCAATGCTCATGTTTCTGCTGCAAATGTGACTGGGTACAAAGTTTGCCTTATAGAGCACTTTCTTACGCTTCAAGGGCACTTATCTTTTCCATAGCAGGTCTCTTAGACACCTTTAGAACAACTCCCCCTGCTACTCTCATATCCTCTCTACTCCCACCCTTTGCTTCAATCAAGCTTCGAAGATATTTTATACTCTTTACCTTTCTCAGCTCAATATAGATAATTATTATTTATAAATATAGTGTTACTAATGGAAGAAACTATAGTCATAAATAATTGAATAGATTTGTTTTAGGATTGGCTGTAAGAACGTTTTCTTCCAGTGCCATTTTGTATGTAAAGTAATTCCTGCTATAACGTTGCTCAGCACGTCGTCGTTTGGATACAATGTTGTTAATAATAGTCTGTGACCCTCTTCTTACATAATGTTGACCAAGAATGGTTACAACATAATTTTTCGCCTGATTGAATTGCACGTCGACTGCGTGATTCTCATCCACGCAATATATAACGAGTCTTGCAGGCTACGTCAGGCATTCCCCCTTTACCCCCCACCACTTCCAAATTACTAGTTTTGCGCCAGCGCGATACAATGAGTTATGAAGGCCAATTCACAGTCCGTGCCCTCTCCCTTTCCAAGTAATTGTTGAGCGCGAAGTTGTAAACATAAAAATACCTACTGAGCCATTGAGACCACTACTTTAAAGTACCAGTAGAATAAAGGTAGCAGCACCTATACATAACTAACCCAGACTGAACAGATATTTCCTGTTAAATTGATCAATGTTGAGTTCATTTCAAGCATGCTCAGGTTTTGGGGTTTTCATCATCATCATCATCATCATCAACAACAACATCATCATTTTATTTTACTATTAGCACTGTGTCTTACTACCTGTTCAGGTTATAAGCTTATGTACTAATTACACTAATGGGTTAAGAATTGGGAAGGTTAAATTTAGAGTAAGTGAATATTCATTTGCGTGGGGGTGAGAGTGGAAAACCATTTAGGAAAAACCATCCCCAGGTCACCCAATAGAGATTCGAACCTCAATCTCCCCGTCCTTGGCAGTCTGGCTCTACACAAAACTAGCGTGTTAGCCAACTACGCCACCGAGGCGGGTGTTACGTGTTTACCTTTTTTGTGCGTGTTTATCTTTTATTTATTTTTAGTCTTGTGATAGTAGTTTTTGTCTGTTTTAAATGGCATCTAAACGTCTGTGTAATTCATTTACAACTTCAGTTGCAAATAAAAATAGACAATATATTAGTTTAGCTGTGAAAATAGACATTGGGGATGGGGGCTTGAACCTAACCCCTAAACTTTGCATTGATTCTTATGGGAAAATGTAACTTTTATACACTTTCTTATAGTTTAAAATCACAACTTCTTGATTTCATTTCACATGTCTATTATTTAATAAATATTTGTAAGCTATGAGCACTATATTATTGATAGGGCTTAGCACTTTCTATTTCTTATTTTCAATATTTTGTTTTTATATTATGAGATCTTGAATATTTGATAGGGATGTACAAAGTTTTGGAAACTTTGATTTTGCTTTGGAAAAAAAACCGGTTTTGACAACTATAAAGCTTGGCCAATACAAATATTGAAAGCTTAAATATTTATTTTATTTTATTTTAATTTAATTTATTTTTCATTTTCTGGTGATATGTATATTAACTATAAATTAATATCCACATGACTAAAATCTGCAGTACCTACTTGCATGTTATGTATAATATTTATTTTATTCACTAGCCAACCCAAAATTTGCTTAACGTGTTTATAAAAAAACAATTTTAAGATTATATTTATTGTCTAAAGGTAAGAAAAATATTTAAACTTTGATTTGGCTTTGTGAATATTTCATACACTTCTTTTCGGTTTCTCTTTGAATTGAAAAATGTTACTTTGCACACTTCTAATAAACAAAGATGATTAAATCTTTAGCCTTTGAGATCAATAATTTTAGAGACACTTTTATACCTATTTAAAATATTAGTTTTCACGGGAAAACCTCATAAATAGGCATTTCTAAATTTTACCTATTCATAAAGTTGAAACATATTAATGATGTTCAGATAAAGTTCTTTATAAGGTTTATGAGAAAATGGTTACTAGAACTGACAAATCTATTTCAGCTTTCACAGCGGATACAACACATTTGCAACAGGAGGCTCGGACGGTTATGTCAACATTTGGGATGGTTTCAACAAGAAACGTCTGTGTCAATTCCATCGGTACAGTGCGTCCATAGCCTCACTTTGTTTCAGCCATGATGGTGAGCTTAAAAAATTTACAATTATTTGAATAACAACTAAAATACAAAACAAAGATGCCTTAACTGAGCTAAAAAATGCACTGAAAATTGGAAAATTGGGAAAATTGGGAAAATTGCTTGAAGAAAGCCCACTAGGGGAAGAGGAAAAAATGTTGGAAGAATCCAATGCATAAAATATGACATCTTCTTCCGGTTTGTATAGTATAAAGTCACACATTTAAACACAAACAAAGTTTTTATATTTTGGCTTAATTGCCTTTATCAAACAAGAGGAAAAAAAGAGAAGAAAAAAAAATGTAAAATCTCTTTCCCTAGATGGGCGTTTTTCTTCACTCAATTTTCACTTAATTAGTGTATCTCTATTTTTTTTAATCAATTTTCATTATTGTATAGTCATTTAGCCATTGGGTTTCCTCACTTTTAAATATGAAACCTAATATTTGAAAGATTCAAAACAGATTTGAAATTACAAATCTAAACAATAATTAATTTTAATTTGAAATACTAATCTAAAAGTCAAAACTTTGGAATAATTCAACTATAACTAAAGAGTTCATTCAAATTGAAAATTGAGTAGGCTAATTTTTTTTTCTTTGTTTCCATCTATTTTTTGGCAATAATGCTGAAATATAAAAATATGTTTGAGTGACTTTCTTCTCTAAAAGCTGTAAGATTCTTCCCCAAAAAAATTTCCTCTCTAATTGGGTGGGCTTTCTTCACTCAATTAATATACCTTTCCTTGGTTTTTCAACTTTAATTACAATATAAGCAAATATTTGTAATTGATTCAAATTTGAAAATCTAGGATTCACACAAGCTTTGAATACTAAATGATTCAAGGATTCTTGTATCCTCTCTTTAATTTATTCTTTTATCTTTCTTTTTCAGGTACAGTTCTTGCTATTGCTTGTTCCTACATGTACGAGCAAGAAACTCTACCAGAAAACATACCTGAAGATAATGTGTTCATTCGTTACGTCACTGACCAAGAAACAAAACCCAAATAATAGAACTATTTTAAGTACTGATCTTAAAAACAATTATTTTCATAGCTGCCATGAGGAAACTTATGTATTTCTGGTTTTGATGTGAATATGAAATCGTCATCATCATCATTGTGAACTGTTTCAAGCATGTGGCCGTGTCTGTTTAGTAAAATCTCTCCTCCCTCTATCCTCCCACCATTCTTCCTCCTGCACTCCCTTCCACTCTCCTCTTCTCACTTGCACACTTGCTGCAATCTGTTCTGGAATCCTCTCCCCTTCCATCCTCATTACATGCCCATACCAGCTCATCCTAGCTTCCTCTACTATCTCATGTACCCCGTATACCCCAACTCTTGACTTTACATCTTCATGAACTTAAAAATCGGAATCAAGATAAACAGGTATTGTGACCTCTATAAATCTCAGTAAAACCATTGTGAAAATTAAACAATATAAACAGCTTGCTTGCCTTTAACTTGTTGGTTTGAAGGATAAAACAATTATTTATCAAAAATTGGAATCGGTGAGAATTTCAATCTTGGTTTTAACATCTACATCCCTGAAACAATGCTGAGATAGACTGATATTGGTATGGGCAGAAGTGCTCTTCGATTAACTATTCAATAGAAATTTGGAGGTATGCCAAGATTTCAAATAGTTAGCTTGTTGGTGTTTTACTTCAATGGATAGCACTTTTCTATTGTAGTTGTTATTCACGTGAGACTAGACCACAGAAAATTTGATTTAAAAGGTTTGATAAAACATTATACATTCAAGTAGGAGTGCAAATATCTCTCGCTAGATTTTAAGAAGAATTAAATTTTTATTTTCTTATAAATCAAACAATTATCATAGTAGTATTTAAATCAATTTCTGCTGATTTTTTACATGTAAAAATAGTGTAATAATGATAAACATTTTAAAATAAATGTATTTCTTAAATGTTAAAAAATATATTTTTGGCAAAGCTATATAGATGATATAATTATTGAATCCAAGAAATTTTTTGCAGTGAAGTTGAAGATTCTGATGCAACACACATCCTTAAACAACCCTCAATGCCTACAATAAACTCCAGACTGTGACCCTCAATTATATCTGCTCCTAGAACTCGAACTCTTGTTTTATGTTGGTATGCTCTCTGTGTCCTCTAGAATGGTGACTTAAGAGTAATGAAACTTATATCTATTCTTTATTTTTTGTATATCATCTTGTTTTTTGTGGGAAAATTTCCTAAGGTATGAATTGAATGTCTGTACAAAGCATTTTTATATATGGCAAGAAAAAATTGCATATCCTCATGTTACGTGTTTCATTTGTTAATTCATAGAAGTTTTTATGTTTCTAGACATATATTTAAAACCAAATAATTTTGTACATTTCCTTAATAAATTTAAAATGATGGCACTACCAATCAAACAAGGCTGTATTTTTTAAACTATATTAGGCATGTTTTCTCACTCCTGATCTCACGGATGGTCACAAGTATTTATGGCAGGGACAATATCAAACCCCGGGTTGTTAATTGTTTCCAATGCCAAAGCGAAGCGTGTTGCTAATTTTTGGGTGGGTTGAGTCATAAACACTCATAAAGGGTCACACTTAACGATGTCAAAAATGGGAGTTTTATGAAGTTATCTAATACAGTACTGGCAGGCTACTACTAGCAGTAATCGAGAACAGACCCCTGCAGGCCTGCTCGTGCAGGGGTCAAGCGTAAAAGTACCCTGCATTGCAGCGGTTGAGGAAAATATTCATTACTTGTGCATTAATTTTTGCTTAAGTTATTGTAAATATCAAATTTATCCATGACTAATTTTAGATTAGATGGGGACATAAAATTGCTAAACAGTATTTTTTTTTTAATGAATTACATGCAAAAGTTAAGAGTAACTATCTTGTAACATCACTGGCAGCATAGAAATCGTCCCCTTTGATAATATTAGGCATGTGTAGGTTGGGTAGTTGTTGTTCGTACAATATAGGCAGCAAATCTTCTCACGAGCCACAGCGTAATCCAATACCAATATTAGCTTTTTCTATCATCATTTTCCTTGCACTTTATATCTTCATTTGTTTCCCTGGAGCAATCTAAAGGTTGACTATAAAGGTGTTTGTCAAATACAATATGGTGAGTCCTATCGAGTGGTTTCTAATGAAGTTAAACATACCTAATTAGCTAGAAGTTTTCCATTCAAAATTCGAATACCATAGTGTTTAGTTTGTTATATTATGTAGCATTTACTGCTGTTTTAAATGTCCACAAAGAAGCTGCAATTGGCTTAGATATAGAAGCTCTGGCAGACAACTTCAAAATTTGTGCGTAGCGCCAAAATAGGTTTGCTCTGTCTAGTGTAAAGAAAAGTTAAATGGAGACGTTTATAATATTGAAATGTGTATTTATGTATTCATTTTTATTGTGTGACTTTTTTAAAATTATTTTGGACTATGACATAATCTAAAATGAAAATTAATGACATGCAGAGAGGATTGACAACATCAATATCAGTAAAGTACGGTACTGTTATTTTTTTACTTAATATACGTTTAAAATAAAGTTTCAACCACGTGTTTAAATCGATAATCTTTATTCTGCTTGGATGTTAGTGAATTTAAGTTGTTGTCTATTAAACATGGTTTTTAGAGGATGTTTAAAAACAATTTTCTTTGAGTCAAGGTTAGGCTTACATTTTATATTTTTAATGTGACTAGTTTAAAAAATGTTAAACCCAAGTCCACAATTACTATTCAAAAAATCTTCGAAATAGCTTATAGAGGTATATATAGTTCAAAAATTTTCTTGCTTCTGCCCAAAACCCCCAAGTTTTAGGTGCAGGGGTTGGGTAAATCATAAACCTCCCCATTTTTTTTCTACGATACATACACAAAATCCTATAACATTACTGGTATATATTATTATGGAATTTAAAACAACTCAAAATAATAAAATTCAAGTCACAATCACAAAACTAAACTAATCTACACTGAAATAAACCTTTGAAACATGGTCAGAATGTAACACAAGCCAGGGATGGCTGGCTTATTAGTTGCCTTCATTGGCTGTGATGAACAGTTGCGCACACATTACCCTCTAGAGCTCCCTGCAAGCCTGATCTCCGGGTGCATTAGGTGGAAAGGTATCTGTTTATCTAGCCAAAAGAAACTGCACACATTCACATTGTTAGCTTTAAAAACTACACTTTAAAAAATTACCATTAAAATTTCAATTCTCCATATATATATAAAAATGACCATTAAAATTTCAGTTTTATATATATATATATAAATACACACACACACACACACACACACAGGGTGAGCACAATAATGATCTTTACACTTTCGAAAAATCATAAAAACGGAACGGTGCGCTCAATTAACTTGAAGCCTTTTCCAGTCGATACAGAAACTCTAGAAGTTTTTCTCACAATTTAAAGTGACTTTATATGTGCTCCTTGAGATACATGGCAGACATTGAGGAGGTAGTAAAACTCTTTCCACACTATGTGCAGTGTGTTGGTGGTGGTGGACTCAACGGCAGCTGTGATTCGTTGCCTCAGCTCTGGCAAATATCTTGGCAGAGGTGGGACAAACACTGTGTCTTTCACCTAACCCCACAAAAAGAAATCGCATGAGGTTAAGTTCTGTGATCATGGTGGCCATCTGCCCCACACCACATCGTCGGCATGTGCGCGACCGAGTCATCTTCCAGGGAGATGTTTGTTCAGGTGTTCTCCAAGTGAAAGGGAGGCGGTGCCCCATCTTTTTGGAAAATTAATTCGTTTGAATCTTTTTCCAATCGCGGCAGGAGCCACAAGTTAAGCATGTCGAGGTAGAAATGACTTGTGATGGTTTTTTCAATGAAAAAGAAGGGTCCGTAAACCTCCCGTGAAATGGCACAAAACACATTCACTTTGGGGGAATCTCTCACATGCTCGATGGTGACATGGGGATTTACCGGGTGGAGGCGTCCTGCAACAAATGAATGTGGATTATTTGTAAAAAAAAACTTCCAGAGTTTCTGTATTGACTGGAAAATGTTTCAAGTTAATCGAGTGCACTGTTCCATTTTATGATTTTTTGAGAGTGTAAAGATCATTTGTGGTCATCTTGTATATATATCTTTTAGGTATGTCAAATTTGATTAGTCGATACCTCAATACCCTTGATTCTTAATGTTATTGAACAAATCTAGAATCGATCTTAATATTACGATTCTCGATACATTAATTCTTAGCTCTCACTGAAAGTATTGGCAACTAAGAAAAACGGCAAAAATTCAGAATGAGTAGTCGATTATTTCTACATTTTTTATATGCTGTTATTTGCTATATATCAGGCCTGCCCAACCTTGACTGGACTGAGGGCAACTTCGGCAAAATTTTGTTTGTCCGAAGGCAACATGAAATATAAAATGTTGTAACATGAGTATTTAAAAACAAAGTTTAATAAACCCTACCTAACTAACTAAACTACATAAGTGTACATGTAATTGCGAGGAGAACTTTTTACTGTACTAAAGAAAATTACCAAGCTACCATTTAAGCGTTAGTGAAATATAAAAGTGTACAAAACAACAATACAAAAAATTTGAAATTCAATTCCGTTCAAAAAAATAATTCACAAGCTGTTTATTTTTCAGCTCTGAAATTAGTTTACTCAAAGATACTTGGCACATCGTATTGTGTCATCATCATTAGTTTGGAGTGTATTTGGTAAGAGTCACTCTCATGCAGTCATTTAAATGTTTATCAGTTAATTATGACCTATACTTTGATTTAAGTATTTTCATGGTTGAAAACCCTGATTCGCTTAAGAAGGTAGAACCAAAACACACACTCACCTTTAATGATATGCGTTTCAGAATAGGGTACTGGTCAGGCAAGACTAAATTCCAGAAGTTGGTATCATTCACTCTAGTTTTCATTGAGAGATGACCTGGCAGACATTTTAAATATATTATAAAGTTGCCCGCGAGCTACAGGTTGGGCAGGCCTGCTATATATGTTGGTTCAATTAACAACCCTATTTGGTGAATTATAAAGACTTGTGTATTCGATAGTTGTTTATTATACCTTTTTTAAATCATTTATAAATATTTTACTAAGTGAGGCTTTATTTGTAGGTAAAAATACATGGTTGTTATTGTAATCCCTAATTAATATATTAATTATGTATGATATGCTTAATACTTGGTAAAATAGAACTCTTTCTTTGTTAGAATTAAAAAGTAATTGTTTTATTACTATTTACATTTTTTAGTAATTTTTACAGTGCTCTTAAGTTGAATAAGAATGTTTTTAAATGAGTTTGAAAGATTGGAAAAATAATGAAATAGGAAATGTTAAGGAATCGAAAAATCGAGGTTGAACTTAGGAATCAGAATCGAGGGAACATGAATCATGACATAAGTTTAGGTGTGCTATGTAAATATTAGGCTTTGTCAAAATAAGCGCCAATACAGCTAATAATAAAATTAATTAGGGAATTTTCTGTCGATTTGCACAACATGACATGTAGGTTCACATAAATTAACCAAGCATTTATTATATCAAATATACCCCATTCACCATCTTTGTTTATAAAAACCGCTCAAAAATGATTTTTGTGGTTTCATCCTTCAACTTCTCCAGAACTGCTTAATCGGTACCAAGACATAACCAATTTAATTACAAAAATTCTATCGCCTTCTTTTGAAATTAGAAATGCTCACACATAATATCACTAATTTATTCTGGTTAAAAGTGGAGTAGCACAATTACTTGGATAATAATGGAATATATATTTTAAAGTAATAAGTTTACCTTGGTTTCACAATGGTATGGATTCTAAGGTAGGTCCACAGTCTAATCAGAGTAATCATGCTACATGTCAGATTAAACAGAGTACCATAATGTTACACAGTGAATAAATACAGTAAATATGGATATGAACTATAAAAAACAAGGTTACAGTGAAAGAAAGAATTAAATTCCTGTGTTCCACTGCAGCTAATGGTTACATCTTGAAGAAAATCCTTTATCTAGATTCTAGAAACTTAGGTTTTGTTCTATCATAACTCAGGAGGCTGAGTGAACAATGCAATGTAACTACCTTAAACAAAGAAAAGAATAAATTAAAATATGTTTTCAAGGTGAACATATTTTATATTAATCGGTCTTATTTGTGTGTCCTGTTAGTAGTTGAGACTCATATTCACCCACTAGGTACTTAAAAAATATTGAATTTATAAAATATCAGCCTTGCCTATGGATCAAATACCAAAGGAGCCGAGCTATGTAGGGTGTTGTGTTAGATTCACGTTTCACTGGATGAGACCTGAAATTCAAGATTTAAATACTGACTAGAACAGTTGTAGTCAACCTTTTTTGCTTGTGTGTGTACTTCCCGATATAATTTATTTTCGTCTTTGTACCCCCAAAGCTGTCAGTTCATATTGCAAGCTATAAAGGGCATGGAAAGGCATTTTATCAAGGGTGTCCAAACCTTCCCTGGAATCTGAAAAAAAAAATCAAAGGGGGTTCATATATATATATACACACACACACATTGATTTTTATTCTCTAAAGGTATAGTCCTATTTTCTAGCAGAACCAAGGGTGTGGAAAGTTAATTTTTCAAGGCAGAGTGAAGATCAGCTAGAAAATTGTACTATACCGGTAGCCATGGCCGTCTTTCTTTAGCCAATAAAAGCTTTGATATGTTTATATGGAAGGGTGTGGCCATCAAATTCCAGGGGGAGGGAGTCCAGACCCTCCCGACCTCGCTAAGTTGAATACCACTGGGCCATACAAATTTTTGTTTCTTACATATGAATTTCACTGGTTTCATCCTTTTTCAGTGCTAATTCAGGTGTGTTTCATCTAAACTAGTCTTATCCCTACATCCTTATGTGCAAGGGTGGCTTAAGGGCCGGTTAAATCGGGCAGCCGCCAGGGGCGCCAAACAGAGCACCAACCTGATCTAACATAACTTGGAAACTATCTTATTATATTATATGAAAATAATTCCCAAATCTCACAACTCCAAACCTAACGTAAACTGGGCGTGATAGTTGAGTTGCTGAGCATAACATTCATTCACTTTTTGATACTAACATAAAATTTGACTTAGTGGTATTGTTTTTCCTTGAAAAAATGGGGCCTTAAAACGGTCTTTAGCAATTATTTCTTAAACTGTTGATTGTACCAACATTAAAGAAAACATTGTCTACAAAACTTGTTCTAGTAGTTTTCTTTGTAATCCTAACCATTTTCGTACAATCTCATAGTGAAACGTTTCTAGTACTCTATGATAACCATTTATGGAGTTTCCCCTTCATATTAATTTGTTCTAAACCATAAGTTTATGAGATGATGTTAAGACTCACTATTGAACCTTAAGAATTAAGAATATTGTTACTCTATACAATAGTGGTGGGACTTTATTTGTGTGAGAGGAAAGGTTTTTCTGGTTTTTCGGTACTCTTCTCTCCTCTGGTTGAGGTTAGAAAATTTGATGCTCCTAGAAGCTATTTGAAGTGGTCCTCGTTTGGAGAATGTTTGAAAATAATACTCTTTTAACAGCTATTTAATAAAGTGCTTCCCGCAAAATAGGTATTTTGAAATTTTGATACTTCTGGAGGATATTTGGAGTTGTCCTCCTTTGGCAAGCTTTCCCCAAATTTTTTTTATATAAATTAGATTCCCTAGAATTTATTTGAAGTGGTGCTCACCCAATTATTTTTAATTCAGAATGCCCTAGAAGCTATTTAGAATGTTCTTTGCTTGATTTTTTTTAAATTTAACAACAATAATTTTAAATTGGATGGCCCTTAGAAGCTATTTGGAATGGGCCCCATCAGTTTTTTTTTTCCTATCATGCCCAGGCTACTTTGGTTTAGGGTGGTTAGTTTGGGGGATTATCTTCATATTAAACTATTATCTCCCGTTAATCGTTATATTTGGGGGCGCCAAAAAGCAATCCACCCGGGCACAAAATTTACCTCGGCAATTGCTACTGATACTTATAAAATTAATTTTGTAGAGCCAACACTTGATTAATAATGTTATTTTATTAAGTGAGCTATCGAAGCTGGATTGAATATATAAAGTAGTTTACAGCTCTAGAAAAAGAGCGCACGCAGCATATCTCGGAACTCGAAGGGGCTTACCACGTTGCGATATTTATATCCTATATCTAATATCGATAAATGTAATTTTAACAACCCTAATTTTATCCTTACTTCTGTAGGTTTTAAATCCGTAATAATCCTTGTGTGAAAACATACTATAAAAATAAACAAGGCTTATTAACAGCTTAAGAGGTAGAGAAAGGCGATTTTTTAAAGAAAGAGTTTCTTTTGCTCAACATAAAATAAATCCAAATCTGAACAACATAATGAAACACAAAAATAATTTAACATATGCATGTTGGCAGCTCTGATAACTACGTATGCTTATTTATCTATAGCGTTCGAATCATCTTCTTAGTTCAAATTTTGATTTTTTGTTTTTAGTGTTTGTCATTTTTAAATTATTAATACGAACGATGCTTACAAAAAGTTAAAATAGCTTAATACAGTACATAACGAAACACAGAACAACAATGAGGATTAAAAATAAAGCGCTATAAATTAACGATCCACAACATCTACAGTGGAAATTCGAAAATAATAAAAATCAAAGAAGATAAACAAACTATAATCGTTTCCTCAAACGTTTGTTAAATCTACAGCTAGTAAATGATGTTATGAAATTGTGAAGAATTTTTCTTAGAACCTTTTAGTGGTGTCCAAGCTGCTACTTGATTTGATTATCTCAATAACACAAGAGATAACATTTTTAGTAATTGGTATGTCATTTATGAATTACTAGTAGTTATTTAATTAAATGATTATCCTAAAACTTACTTGATACAATAATTTAGTAAGACTAGAAAACATTTTGAAATGGAACAGATTATGAGTTTTGTATTTTATAATATATAACATGCATGAGAGGGATTACATGAAATTGATCTATGATTTCCAACGGTAATGGCAAACTTTAGTACATAGAGGAAATATATCGTAGGCCTGAGTTATAATACAACAAATCATCGTTTGTATCAACCCTCACGATAAGTATAGATGTAACACTTGGGGGAAACAATATAAAATGAAACTGTTTTCAAAACCATTGTTGTGAATCTACACTGCCCAATTATTGATGATTTTACACTATATGAATAGAATAGAAAGGTAGCGCCACTTGGAGGAACTTGATTATCTTATTGCCTACATCATCCAGTATATATACAACTTAATTTTTTTTTAAACCCAGCAATATGCTACAAACAAACCAATAATTCCTATAAAATTGGCCACTATAACATTATTGAATTGTTTAATATATTACTGTCTGAAAATATAATAAATGCATATTTACTTTTTCCTTATTAGCCTCTATTACAGTAAAATGTCTTAAATACCCAATAGGCTTGTATTGTATATATTTCAATGTGCTATCACCGTCCGCCATTAAATCAAATTGTCAAATTAAATTTGTAAGATCTCCACCTAGACCACCGCTCAAGGAGATCAGATATTTTGATTGTTAACTTATAAATAATTATTTGTAACATTAATATTAAAATTGTAAAATATTGTATTGTAAACTTAAATTGTAATAAACTTCAAACCAGTACACATCACTTATATTTTAATGCGAAAATATCCAAACATAATTTTTGTTTAATAGGTAGAACAATGATTTTAACTGGACATTGATGTGGATTCTAAAGTCTTATTTATTATATAAAGTTCCACGATGGGACCTGATTTTTAACAACTTAGTTTGTCTTATATATGGCTTTGAGTATGTAATTCGCTGGAGTGTGTACTGAGTGACGTCACATGCTCAGCCAATCAGATGTTTATCTTCATCTGGTGCTACCTTCTATTCTCTTTACATTGATTTTAACTGACCCCAGGTGACTATCTAACAATGGTGGATCGTTTTGAGACAACAAGATGCAATAGGCAATCAGATTTTCTGTATGAAATAACTCAACCACATTAAACGAAATGTTTGTTGAACTATAAAATATATTAGCTTCCTTTTTTGGTATGTTTGTCGTATTTTTTTAATTATAGAAACAGATTTCGTGACCAATGGTAGTTATTATCTACCGAATATAAAATACATAAAAAATAAATTACAAAATTCTATGAACAAGTGAATGCCTGGAGGTTCAGATCAAAGGAAAATAGATCTCCTCGTTTAAAATGAATATTTGATTTTGCTCCAAGGAGGTTGGTATAATTGTTTTTGTCAGCACTTTATAACGATACAGACCTCCGTTTGTTGTGCTGTCATCGCTGTCGGCCAAAATTAAAAGTGCAGGAAAAGAGAAAATCAAGTCACATTTAATTCAAATGAAGACGTATTATGTTGTGGTTGGAAATTAAATATATAATTTACCATTTAAACTTGATATATCATTTCTCACTACGTTCAATTTTTCATAGTTATATACTGAGACAAAGGTTGGTATTGTACGTGTAGTTCTACTATGGTCGACAAAATGTCCGTTGCTTGTTTTTAAACATGAAAATGTGACCTAGTTGGTTCTTTGCCCTTACCTTTCAAATATAAACAGCTTTATTGGTATAAATTACAGCCGTGAACGAGTAAGAAAAGTTTGGCCGGCCCTCAACGTCCAATAAATTAGTGACGCGAGTGGATGCCTTTTGGCGTTAATAGACTACTGCACAAGTTTTGTTCGCGTATGTATTCATCCGCTGATATATTACTCCTGAAATTGGATCCAAATGTATCAGGATAGTGTTGGAATTAAACAGTAGAGGTATTTTAGAGGACTGAAAAATCTGCCCGCATCAGGCATACAAATTAAAAAAAAAAAATTAGTTGGAATATGGAGGGTATTTCTTATTACAGCAACGTCTATATAGGGCTACTCCTTTTCGTAAAGAGCTTAGCCCTGTAGAAAGAGATCCATTCCAAAGTAACAGATTGTTATGTTCACTGAATCTCGATGCTTAAATTACGATAAATGAACACACATATGAATTGAAATAAAAGCATCAATGATAGTGAAGGAAACGGTTGCGCTATTATTATTATTATTATTATTATTATTATTATTATTATTATTATTATTATTATTATTATTATTATTATTATTTCCTTTAACTCCCGATGTGGAACATAGAACCACAACAAATATTCTATACTCTGGCTGTTCCTTGTTGCAGTTTCTGTGATGGGCTAATTTCAAATAGAGCGGTTTTTCAGGATAATAGTGCCGTTTCACACGAGCGTTTCCTTGTCGCGCGTGTCTCCTACCGTCACGTCAGGTCCACCGCGCGTTTGGTCAAGATACATTGGTCCAAGTGGGTCCTTTCACACGGCCAACGCGAGATTGGTCAAGATACATTGGTCCAAGTGGGTCCTTTCGCACGGTCAACGCGAGATTGGTCAAGATACATTGGTCCAAGTGGGTCCTTTCGCACGGTCAACGCGAGATTGACTGCTTGATTCCAACGCTCTTTCCTCGACGTTTTCTCGGCGGTTGGCGGTGGCGGCATTGCTCAACATCAAAGAAAGATAAGGAAACCTTTCCCATGGAAGGTTGCTACCGCGTGTTTTCAATTGTAGCTTTGCTCTCTCATTGCAAGGTCATGTCTGAGTCTTCGTCTTCTTGCTCCTCACCCAAGCCCTTGGTGGCTGGAAGCCAGGAACTTTCGGCTGCACTGCTCTCATGTTGATATCACTTCTTGAAATTTCTGGGCGCATGGTAATCAGTAGTTCTTTAAATGATGAGAGGGACAATCGAAAATAATTTATAAGTTTAGGTGTATTCTGCCTTAATTTATCAAACACATCTTTCTTTGTTTTTTTCTTTGTTGTATTCTTCAATGTAATATATACGCTACCATTGCTTGTTCTCTATTCACCTCCATTGTGTGGACACACTATCAAGCAGGGGTGTTGCACGAAATATATATATTTGGGGGTGAACCGGTGTTTTTCCCAACTCTAAGCATTTCGAAATTAAAAAATTTTCCAAGTGGCAAAGGAGAGTAAAAGGGCAATGGGCAATGTTGAGAAGGGGGGGGGGGCAGGAGGCTCCCAGGAAAATTAAAAATTTGGGGCGATAATAAAGCCTTGAACGGAGCTTTTAGGCAATTGTATTTTTAAATTTATTTGTTGATCCTGGATTTTTCAATCGACAAGGCTTTTTCAGTGCATAAAGAAATAACTTGAATTATTATCTATTTCAGTTTACCTTTACTACAGCGGTTTCCAACGTTTTGTAGTTTATGATTACAACTTTTCTCTTTGCCACCATCGCGACCCTTTGATAACTTAAAAGCTTTCAAATCCTAGTTTTAAAGTTTTTGTTTCACTGTGTCTTACTACCAGCCCGGCCTATCTACATTTAACTACAACAGTGGGACAGGTAAGATTTAGAGGAAATGTACCCTTATTTGCATGTAGGGATATTAGGATAAACTATCCCTGGCCATAATTAAAATCCTTACTTCAGCTTCACCAACAAACCAAACCAAAAGAGTGTGACATTAAACCTTTATGCCCACTAATGCTTGTTTTAATTATTATAAATTGCTTATATATATATATTGCTTATATAGGCCTATATATATATGCGACTAATATGTAGTAAAAGAGAATCAACAAGCCCAGAGGTGGGGGTTGATTTTTCGTTATGCTAGCAGCATTACAAGGCTGCCACAGTAAACCAAGTCAGCAAGAAGCTATCAGAATGGAATAGCCAAAACGAATCTAAGCAGTAACTTGATAGTTTTTAGCACTTTAACAACTTACATTTATATTAGAATTTCGCATCTTCCTATAATCATTAAAATCGTTAAAAAAGTAAATATAGAGCTGAAATCTCTATATTGTGATCCCACCCAAAACATGCTGCGACCCCCAGGCTGGAAACCGCTGCTTTATTATAACACAATTGGAAGAAATATTTAACTAAGCTTCCTTAGGTGTAGAACTCGCGCGTCACTTTATCAAAAACTTAGTAATTTGGTCAGGTTTATTTGAAAATATTTTCAGCTGTAAAATAAAACAATAAAAAAATCGAATTTATCGATATTTCTACAGTATTTTGATACCTTTCTACCAATGTCCTACTTCATAGCCTCATGGAAGTTGCCCTAAAATGTTAATACTGGTACGTCAATAAACTATTCAAAACATATTGTAATTTAACTCGTGCGGGTGAAGGGGATTACCCTGACATTTTATGAAATAACTGATGACAAATTCGAAATCAGTACTCTAAATAAAACGGTTATAGGAAATTTCATGCAAATTGAACACCAAATAACGAATTTAAAAATGTATCCCAAATTTGAAAATGTTAAAAGGTGAAAAAAACCTTATTTTTTGTTTAGTTTAGTTTACTTAATCAAATGAAAAATTATAAGATTTGTAACAGTGTAACACAGCCCTATTACCCCTCTTCCTTCATTGTTGCTTTGAGCCTAAATTGCTTTCATGAAAGCCTATTTTAGTAAACAATGAAATAAAATACATCAGTGTTCAATTCAAACTAGTATGGATACTTGCTAGAAAAATTAGTGTGTATTTAAGAAGTCAAATATTTACACTAACCTCAATGTCCTCATTTCAACAGTCAGAGCTTTCGATAAGAAAACAAAATAATGTTGTGTAACATTCACTGAATGTATGCCTTCAAAATTTAATAAAGCCTTAATTAAGACATTGGTTGCACAACATAATATGATAAATTGAATCATAAAACTGTGACAGTCTAGCAGCCACGAAAGTCACAACTAAAAACACTGAACCATAAACAAAACATTGGCTGACAATGCTGCCACTTCAAGCATTGCTGGTTGAGTGAAATTTTGCTACTGGGCAGCTCATGTTCCCTTACGATTCGTTTCCATAACGCATTGTGCATACACTCACCGGCCATTGTCTCTGCCTACTGACAACGGCGCTACTAGACTACTTGATTAACTAAGCTTTCTACAATTTACTACAGAAGGAATCTCCTTTCAATGTTTGATGATTTTTGAAGTTGGGATTTTTTGTAAAGTAGGTATCAACAGTTGGGAAATTTTAAATTTGTCTGTACAAGTCTGTAGTTAAAGTCTTTCATAATAGAAAGTAATGGGGTACAGAATAAGCCTAGAATTTCCCAACAACAGATCTCAAATCTCACAAAATTACGTGCCCCCCCCCCCTCACCCCCACTTA
>CABFWO010000123.1:442292-474139 GCA_902155825.1 Timema genevievae
ACTGTCCTAGGTTAAGTTAGTCTGTAAGTCCTGCTATCCAATTAGTAAGTGTCTAGGAGCCAATACAGGATGTATAGTCTTAGACGCACTGTCCTAGGTTAAGTTAGTCTGTAAGTCCTGCTATCCAATTAGTAAGTGTCTAGGAGCCAATACAGGATGTATAGTCTTAGACGCACTGTCCTAGGTTAAGTTAGTCTGTAAGTCCTGCTATCCAATTAGTAAGTGTCTAGGAGCCAATACAGGATGTATAGTCTTAGACGCACTGTCCTAGGTTAAGTTAGTCTGTAAGTCCTGCTATCCAATTAGTAAGTGTCTAGGAGCCAATACAGGATGTATAGTCTTAGACGCACTGTCCTAGGTTAAGTTAGTCTGTAAGTCCTGCTATCCAATTAGTAAGTGTCTAGGAGCCAATACAGGATGTATAGTCTTAGACGCACTGTCCTAGGTTAAGTTAGTCTGTAAGTCCTGCTATCCAATTAGTAAGTGTCTAGGAGCCAATACAGGATGTATAGTCTTAGACGCACTGTCCTAGGTTAAGTTAGTCTGTAAGTCCTGCTATCCAATTAGTAAGTGTCTAGGAGCCAATACAGGATGTATAGTCTTAGACGCACTGTCCTAGGTTAAGTTAGTCTGTAAGTCCTGCTATCCAATTAGTAAGTGTCTAGGAGCCAATACAGGATGTATAGTCTTAGACGCACTGTCCTAGGTTAAGTTAGTCTGTAAGTCCTGCTATCCAATTAGTAAGTGTCTAGGAGCCAATACAGGATGTATAGTCTTAGACGCACTGTCCTAGGTTAAGTTAGTCTGTAAGTCCTGCTATCCAATTAGTAAGTGTCTAGGAGCCAATACAGGATGTATAGTCTTAGACGCACTGTCCTAGGTTAAGTTAGTCTGTAAGTCCTGCTATCCAATTAGTAAGTGTCTAGGAGCCAATACAGGATGTATAGTCTTAGACGCACTGTCCTAGGTTAAGTTAGTCTGTAAGTCCTGCTATCCAATTAGTAAGTGTCTAGGAGCCAATACAGGATGTATAGTCTTAGACGCACTGTCCTAGGTTAAGTTAGTCTGTAAGTCCTGCTATCCAATTAGTAAGTGTCTAGGAGCCAATACAGGATGTATAGTCTTAGACGCACTGTCCTAGGTTAAGTTAGTCTGTAAGTCCTGCTATCCAATTAGTAAGTGTCTAGGAGCCAATACAGGATGTATAGTCTTAGACGCACTGTCCTAGGTTAAGTTAGTCTGTAAGTCCTGCTATCCAATTAGTAAGTGTCTAGGAGCCAATACAGGATGTATAGTCTTAGACGCACTGTCCTAGGTTAAGTTAGTTTGTAAGTCCTGCTATCCAATTAGTAATTATAAAGAAGCTAGAACTGTAGGTGTAGTATTATACTACTTTCCTAAATGAAGTTAGTTTATATGACCTACTATTCAGTTTATAAATATCTAGAAGCTAGAACTAGATCTGTAGTTTTACGACGAAATATTCTGAGCTAAGTTAGTTTGTAAGTTTTCCTTAAGTCCTCCGCCCATTTGATTTTGATATCTGGTATTTTTATTTTATTTTTAAATTGCTATACATTCATAATTTATTATTTTTGGACAGATTACTCCAGCTTTTAGGAGACAAATTACATCTCTTTGTATAAATATAAAAATCTCGTCGCCATTTATCACCAAAAATTCCGCTTATTTATATTTTACAAACGCCATACAGCACAAAACCTATCACACATATCCCTTCACGCCCCCCCTCCCACTTTCCCACCACCACCCCGTCCCTAATTTAAAAAAAAACTGTCTTAGAATCAATTACACCAGATGTCAAAAGGAGACACTTTCATTAATATTTCGAGTGAAAAAAAATCCATGCAGTTTTTATTGTCGTTCTATTCTTTACGTCTATTGATGACATCTGAAAAATAAACCAAGAGAATAAAAAAACCCCACATAGAACGTATAAGCACACACGCATTTCGATACGAAGAGTGATAGAGGGGGGGAGGGGGGGAGAGGGCCGTTCAATCCGAATTACTTGTCATTGTTAGACCAAAGCAAGCTTGACGCACGACAAATGGGACAGAAGTAGAAAAACACACTACATACCACTCTCCATTTTTATTTTATCGCTTTCAAACACACACAGGTGACCTGGTGGTCTAGGGGTAAGGTGTCAGACTTCTGTGCTGAGGGTCCGGGGTTGAATCCTCGGTCCCGGCACAGATTTATCTGATTGCCAAACCCTTCCTTCACCTCTGACAAGACGTGTATTAATCACAACTTGTGAATGTGAGGAATGCCAGGCCTCCACCTTGGTTCGGATTCCACGTTAAACTGTAGGTACTCCATTTCATCTCACAATCACCTTACCATTACACACTAGCGTAAGTACGTATAACCCGAATGGGTAGTAAGACGCGGTGCTAATAATAATAATAATAATAATCAAACACACACGCACGCACACTATCACATACACATATCTATGTATTGAGCCTACTTGTCTGTATGAAAGAAACTATCCCCCTTGCAGAAGCGTTATTTTCGAAATGTTATCCATACGAATGAAAAAAGTGACCAATATATATGTCCTTCATACACTCTAGTGCTAGTTTGGTTTGTAAAATTATTCGACTTTAGGAAACAGGACGGTGATTTGTGTGTCACTCTATGATTGGCTAGAAACAGCACAAGATTCCACAATGGGTGGCACTAGCGTTAAAAATATCAAATTGTTTATTTAATTTTTTATCACCACGTCTTACTACCTATTTAGGTTATACTCATATGTTCGTTTGATAATTACTCTAATGAGGTAGGGATGAGCAAGGAAACATTTTAGAGGTAATCTTCTCGCATTTGAGTTGAAGGAAATTGGGAAACCACTTAGTAAAAACCACCCTCAATTGTCCCAACCGGGATTCGACCCCCTATCTCCCCGTCATCAGCAAGGTAGTCTAATATGAGAATGATGCCTTAGGGCTTAAAACACTGAAGCGGATCCCAAATTATTATGGTCACACAACTAACAAAGATGAAATTAGAGAGTTTTTACTTGAATGTGGACTCGAAGAATTCGAAGTATGGCAGGAAATGAGATCAAATCCAAACTGACTTTCATCTAAAAATGGTAAAAGACTTTTCAAATTTTAAATGCTGGAAACGTACTGACAAAGTTTTTTTAGTAGCTAATCATGGATTCTTATAGTCCACCAGAGCTATATAAACTGCCAACCATCGTTTCATGTAAAAGTGTACCAGCATTTGCACGGGGGGAAGAGTGGAAAACCATTTGTGGGAAATAAACTTCAGTCTAATTATAATATGTTAATATTGAGCACTACTATGCTAGTGATGTGATTGCTGTGGAGCATTAGACAATCAATCAAATTAATAACAAATAAATAATCGAATTATAGTAGTGATATTTTTAATTTAGAATAAAAACCCGCCACTAGATGCCATCATTATATTTTCTCGATCCTTGCTTTTTATTGGCTGAACGTTAGCTTTTGTAAAACATAGAAAAATATTGTGTAAATTCCAAGTTTAAAAAAAAATAAAAACTTCATATTTCTAAATTGCAATATTTTAATTGTGTTTATTTTGTGTTTCGCAGAAACTAAAGTGTTTTGTAAGCCTACATAATTATCACAATGACTCGCATCGGTGAACACGTGGACTAGATGGCATGCTCATTTACATACATTTGAACCCGCCTCGGTGGCGTAGTTGGCTAACGCGCCAGTCGTGTTGAGCCAGATCACCGAGGACGGGGAGATCGAGGTTCGAATCTCGGTCGGGTGAACTGAGGGTGGTTTTTCCTAAATGGTTTTCCACTCTCCCTCCACGCAAATGCGGGTTCACTTCCTCTTAATTCAACCTTCCCAATTCCTAATCCATTAGTGTAATTAGTACTTAAGCGTATAACCCGAACGGGTAGTAAGACGCGGTGCTAAAATTAATTAATTGATTAATTACATACATTTGCCATTGACTTGAAGGTCTGGGTTAAAATCCCGGTCGAGTGTGCTGAGAGTGTTTTTTTTCTATATAGTTTATTTCTCTTCTTACATGCAAATTTAGGTACAAATTCTCTCAATTCTATCTTCCTCATTCCTACTTTATTATTGCTATTAAATATTTGTAGCTCGGATGGGTAGGAATACTTGAAGAAAACACACACTACACAACACACACACTACACACTACACACTACACAATTCAATTCCCGTTCCCATCAATCCTCTACACATTCAGCCAGCGTACCCGAGTAATCCTGAGGGCGAGTGTGTAGACACCGCACTCGTCTTTGCTCGGAGTCGCTCATTAAACGCTCGGTGAGGGGGGGGGGGGNCGAGAAAATATTTTCAAGACTGAAGTATGTCATATCTAAAAAGTGTTGTTTATCTACCCAAAATCCCAAGTTAAATATGGCCCACCAACGAAAAAGGTTAGAGACCCCTTGTCTAAGGCATAATACTCGTAGCAGACAAGACTGCCGATGATAGGGAGATCGGACTTTAACCCTAGTCGAGTTTACTGAGTTTTTCTCTTAATTGTTTTTCACTCTCCCTCCACGAAAATGTGGGAAAACTTCCTCTAAATTCAACCTTCCACATCTCAATTCATTAGTGTAATGTTTTTAAGCACCGCCTTTTTTATTCGTTTGGGTTACACACACTTATGTAGACTACCAATTACGCTAATAGGTTAGGGATGAGGAAGGTTGAATTCAAATTAAGTACACCCGCATTTGCGTGGAGAGTGAGAAAACATTTAGTAAAAACCACTCACAGTACACCCGACCGGGATCAAACCACGATCTCCTCTTCATCGGCAGTCCAGTCTATTGTGAGAGTGATGCTCAGACCATGTGGATATTAGTGTAATTAGTAACCTAAAAATGCCCATAGACTGACCGGCTAGTAAGAAGCAATGCTTTAAGAAAATATTAAAAGGTCAACATTTAGTTTAAAAAAATTATTTCATAGCTCTTGAAATGATTACATTATCTCACAATAAATTTGTTTAAAAAATCAATAGGTGTATAGATTACTTTGATATATTTTTAAAAAGTTTGACAAATATTATATGCAGTTTTAAGAATTTAAAATTAACTTTACATTATTTTCTTAGATAAATACCAACTATTATTGTATCTATTTTTTTAGCACAGCTACTTACTACATTTTCAGGCTGTACGCATACGTACTAATAACATTAATGTGTTAGGAATAAGTAAGGTTGAGTTTAGAGGAAGTGTACCCGCATTTGCGTGGAGGTAAAGTGAAAAACAGTTTTGGAAAAAAAAACCACCCTCAATACACCCGACCGAGATTTGAAACGCTGATCTCCCCATCATCAGCAATCCAGTCTCTTGCGAGAATGACGCCTTAGTCTATGCGGTCACCGAAGTGCGTTGGTTGTATCTATTGACATAATTATGTTATAGTATAGTCAATATTAAATTCAATTAGAATGTAAGAGGCATCTATAGCACATTTATTAAAATAAACGTTCCGATACCAACTCTTTAGATTGTACATGAACTAACAATCAGTCAGAAACCTGAGCTCAGTCGGTAACGTGTATGTCTTCTGAGCTAAGGCTCCCGACTTAGATTTATGGCATGACCGAAAAATTTATCATTGGTGAAATGTGGGTTTCCTCTTTCACAGTAAGGAATTAACGGACGGGGGGCTGGATGTTGTGTCTGTTCTAGATTTAATTTAGTTTATAAGTCATGTATTGATATGATCAGTTGGCTTGGAAAGTGCACGCTAAATACTTCAGTTAAACGAAAAAAATAAAAAAACATCAATTTTATTGTAAATATTATACTAACAATACCTTAGAGCTTAGACTGTTCATTTACCAACGAGTTAAATGGAATACATTTTTGGTCCAACCGGATATCGAGCACACGACACATATTAAAACGCGCTACTGTCCGAGATAAAAGTGTCAAACACGCACACCTTTATTTTTTATCAGTGTCTCACTATTTCTCAGACCTATTCTCATATATACTCTAATGGAGCAGTGATAAGAAAGGTAGAATTTATATAAATATACCCACATTTTCTTGAAGGGAGTTTTGAAAATCATTTAAGAAAAACCACCTTAGTTCCCTACTTCTTACCACTAACAAACCATACTAGACAAGCTTAACACATTTGAACACGTACTTACCGATGCAGGTATGCCATTAATAAACTTGACGTTAATCTTAAGCTTACAATTTTTTTTTTTGCCACGTCTTACTATCCACCTGAGATATACGTTAATAAGGTAGGTAATATTGAGAAAAATATATCCGCATTTGCGTGGAGAGATAATGAAAACCATGATAGGAAAAATTACCCTTAGTACACCCAGCTGGGATACGAGCCACGACCTCCCCACCATAGTAAGACCGGACTAGATGAACCTAATATTTAGTCCACGAGCCCTCCGATGCAGGTAAATCACATATTAAAAAATTACCTAGAAAAATTCACACAAGTTAACTGACGTATTTTATAGGACAATCTACTTGCTACTTTAATCTAATATTTCGGTTTTGTTAAAATATATCAAGAAATGAGCAGGTGAGTTTTTTTTAAGTCCATTTGTAGAGCCTTTGACAAACTCACACCTCACAGTAGTAATCGATAACATTAGTATGATTAAGCCACTCTTAAATTTTAACGAACAGACCAATCGTACAACTAAATTAAGTAACTAATGCGGTGGTTAGTCCCTTCTTTCCTGAAACGTAAGACACTCGAAAAGGGAGAGCAGAGATTTCAATGTCCCCCCACTCCCCTCTCTTACCCTCTTTTCACCCATTGCTTCTGTTGAGATCTGAATAATTGAAAAATGATAAATGTCTCCACGAACGCTTTTACCCATGTTATATAATTGTTTTCTATTCTGGAATACGAAAACTTTTTTTTTTTGCGCTTGTTTTAGAAAACCACCCCATCCCTTTTCCCCCTCTAGCCCTAACCAGACCACTAAAACCGCGCTTCCTATTGTCTCATTCTGTCGTGGTCTTGTGTTAACGCATATCCACCACCAAACCCTCTTCCCCTCCCCTATCACTAGTTGGCCGCTGACCCACCCTCTAAACCCCCTCTCCCCCAACAAAAAAAAAAACCTAGCCACATACACACCCTTCCAAAAACATCATTAATAACCAGAAAGCAATTCACTTGGAAAATACGTACCTCGTATGTATATATAGAAGTCTCCACGCCGGAAAATCTGTCCGTATATAAAAGCTGTGTATGTGTGTTTTTGAGGGGGTAAAGAGGAGATAGGAGAAAATTATTAAAATTAATTTAAAGCTGACCCATGGTAGCGTTTTCTTTGTCCGGTCTGCGTCCGGAAGATGAAGTGTATGTTTGTCGACTTGTTCTGTTATTTATTAAACAAGCTGCTTTTTTTAAAAAAAAAAATTGCTGGCAAAAAAAAAATCGTAAATTCAATACGATACTATTCATAGGTAACTATAGTTGATCGACCATTCATCGACTCTTTTATCTGACAGTTCTTAAAATATATTATTCTATGTATCCATATGCCAAGCTATGTGTTCTCCAATAGTCACTTTTGAAAGATAATGTCATTTTATTTCACTGCTTCTTACTACCCACCCGGGCTAAACGCGTTTAGTTACGCTAATAGGGTATGAACGAGGAAGATTTAATTTAGATCAATCGTACCCTATGCGTCTAACTCGAACGAATATTAAGACACGGTGCTAAAAAAATTGTACCCAAATTTGCGTCGATGGAGGGTAAGAAAACATTTAGGAAAGGACACCCTCATTACAGAAGACCAGGAAATCAAACCCTGACCTACCCATTATCGCTAAACCAAGCTATATGAGCCCGTCATTTAGTCCGTATGTCTAACGATGTTGGAGATAGTGTCAATTTTGGCTACTCTACATATTTTGGTATATTCTCTAAAACACAGTGCAGCGGGGGTCTGGGCATTCACTCACTGTACGTGCATTGGCCTCTGTTGCCATTGACGTAGAATGGGCTAGAATTCTAGTTGGGTTAATTGGGGTTATGTTTTATTCAAATTTACTTTTTTACGTTGTTTTTTTCTATCCTCAATACACTCTAATGAAGTTGCATTTTCACTCATAGTTAGCCCCTAATCTCTTATCATTAAGATTAAGTCGTTAATAGTCCTAGTATTAAATCTCAAAATTAATGTATTCAATATATTTAATTGATTAAACTTTCAAAAAAGTACAATCGCGCTCAAATAGGAAGAAAAGTCATTATTTGTTAAGTCATTTAAAAGTGTCAACATTTATAGTATATAATTTATAACATTAAATACGTATATAATTAATTTGGAAACGGCTAATATATGTACAGTATTTTATGTATTCTTTTTAAATACCTTTTTAATTACAAATCCCACTCGCTACGATGAACACAGGAATAAAGGTGTCAGTCATGTCTTATTAACTTATAGTTTCAAGGTAGGGGTTTGAATTCTGGCTGGGTGCTAGGACTGGGTGTATAGTATTAGACTTACTTTTTACTAGGTAAGTTTATCTATAAAGATCTAGTTGTTAGGGTTGGGTTTTAGACTACTTTGGTGACCTGGTGGTCTAGGGGTAAGGTGTCAGACTTCTGTGCTAGGGGTCCGGGGTTCAATCCTCGGTCCCGGCACAGATTTATCTGATTGCCAAACCCTTCCTTCACCTCTGACAAGATGTGTATTAATCACAACTTGTGAATGTGAGGAATGCCAGGCCTCCACCGTGGTTCGGATTCCACGTTAAACTGTAGGTCCTCCATTTCATCTCACAATCACCCTACCATTACACATTAGCGTAAGTGCGTATAACCCGAACGGGTAGTAAGACGCGGTGATAATAATAATAATAATAATAGACTACTTTCCTAGGTAAATCGGTTTGTAAATACCTAGTTGCTAGAGCTGGATGTGTAGTATTAGACGTATTGTACTAGTTAAGTCGGTTAGTAAATATCTAGTTGTTAGGGTTGGGTTATAATATAAGACGTGCTCTCCCAGTTAAGTAGTCTTGTAAATATCTAGTTGCTAGGACCGGGTGTGTAGTATTATATGTATTGTCCTAGGTAAAGAAAGTTTGTTAATCGAGAACTAATATACACTTAAATTAAGAGTGAATTAAATATATTTTTAAGCCTGCAAGATATGACCAGCTTCGGTGATACAATGGTTTAGGCCAGGGGTGGGCATCATATCTTTAAATGTAGCCACAGGTGTGGCGAATGATAAGTGACATTCACCACACCATCTAACAATTGAGAAATTACGTTGCTCAATCGAACATTTAAAACAATACACACTGTTTGAACAAGCTTATTCAAGCTGTGGGGAGAGAGGGGGGTATTTTAAGAGGGGGTGTCTAGTGGTTAGTGCACTTTTAAGGTGTGAGTGTAGGCGACGCGAGAAAAGGTAAGTTTTTTTTGCAGTTTTTATATCAAAACAGTTTTGTGATCAAACGAAATAAAATCATTTTCCAGTAGAAACATGTAGTTTAATTTTCTTCACATTGTGATATCAACAGTTGTTGAATACTATCTGTCAAGGGTGTCCTAGAATTTAATGACAACTTTTCCTCTTCATTTAAAATGTTTGTAATCTAATGCCGCTATGATCATGATAGATATTTAACAACTATTGATATCACTATGTGAAGAATATTTAACTCTATGTTTCTACTGAAGTTAAATTTATTTTAGTAAAAAAAAAATGCTTTGCTATAGAAATTGCAAAAACCCCTTTTAAAGTGTCCCCAACATTCCCACCATAAGTAAACAGTTTTTTTATGTGTGTGTGTGTGTGTGTGTGTGTGTGTGTGTGTGTGTGTGTGTGTGTGTGTAGAAGAAATGGAAATAAATAACAGGCTACAACCAGCGTCTGCCGTCAGGAAAAAGTTTATTTCACTGTAAGAGCTAGCAAACTCAAATTCGCAACGATTTTATGAACGATTCACCACTTGTGGCGGTTGGGGAAAGGGTTGCCCACACCAGCTTTAATCTCTAAGGCAAGCGTGTCCAACGGTTCCCCAGCTGAGGTCGGCATAAGTTCTTGGGGTCGGGGGGGGCCATACATGAGATCTAATTGAGCTAATTCCCAAAATAATAAAAAATATGAATGAAAAACTACTTATTTTTAGCAAATACATAAATACATATACTACACTAGTAATATTATGTCTACAATTCTGAAAACTTCATGGAAATCAACAAGCATTTACCTCAGCTTCAAGTACCTAATTTGTTGTTTATGTCTACAATTTGAAGTATTTCAATTTTAGCTGGCGAGCCGCACAGAACTAACTCGGAAGTCGCGGGTTGGACATGTCTGCTCTAAGGGGTCACTCTCAGAATAGGCTGGATCTACCAGGACTGATTACTGAGAAATTAAAGTTCTAATCCCAGTTGGGTGTGCTGAGGGCTTTTCTACTTTATAGATTACCACTTTCTTCATACACACAAAAGTGATACAGTTAATTTAAATCCTACCTTGCTCATCTCTACTGCACTTAATGTAATTAATATATATGCATGCAGCCCAAACAGGTATTGAGCCACGTAGAAAAATAAATGACAAAATACCAGGTTTGACTTCTGTAACAGTATATATAATAGGAATAAGTTTTATTTCTTCCCCGAAATATTGTCCCGTCTATAAAGGAACCGAGCCCCACCCGAAATGAGAGTGAACCCCTCTCCAAAGCATTCCATTGACTTGTCCATTTATTGAGCCCACCCCTGTTTATAAACTCAACACCCATCCGTTCTATCTTCGTCATAGTTTTACAACCTGAAAACCTTTTAGAGGTCGGTTTATTGCTTCATATTTGAATAATAGCCTGTCTTCATAGACAGGGCCAGTACACAAGGCGTGGTAAACCATGGCCTGCGGGACGCATTCGGCCCAGTCCAAGACAGTTGACACCACCGGCTTAGTCACCCCTACTCGGAGGTCTAGGGCTCGTATACTGACTGACTCGGTGCGCTTGTGAGATCTTTCCGTTTCATAGATGATTTCCCATCACCTCTCTAGAGCAGTGGTTCTTAACCATTTTATGTTTCACAACTTCTAATTTGTAGACATTTATCTCAAATACCTCAAGAATTAATTTTTTTAAAACCCTTGCTCCCAAATAAGTACTTTTATTTACAACCATGACTGTTTACAGCCTGTGGCCTGGATTTTTTTTTATTCAAGTCATATGTTTTTCCACTATCAGCTGGCTAGGCCTGTCGTAGCTTCATCCGCCTTAAAATCTAACTTAAGACTAGGACAGCCAAAACATCCAGTCCCCGGCCGCTAATTTATCTATTTGAATGCAGGGCAAGCCCATATTTTCACCAATGATAAATTTTTGGCCATGCCGGGAGTCGATCTCGGAGACCTTAGCTTAATAGGCAGACATGTTACCGACTGAGTTAAGGTGTCGGAGCCCCAAATAGTACTAATGGATTTTAAAAACTGATTTCTTAATTTAGGAAGAAATTGTGTTAGTTTTACTAAAACATTGCTTTAAGTATATTTAGCTATATATTTTACACATCAGAATACAAAAATCAATGCATATATTTTAGTCCAGTAAAAAACTTTTACATACTTCACATTTCACTAAGTTAAAATTTATTTCCATGTAAAGCATAAATGGCGAGAGAAAACATTAATGGAAGTACAAAATTAATTTTTGAGTTAAAATTTCTCAACTACATAGCTAATTACAGCCCTGTGTTTGTTTCCAAGAGCAGATGATTTTTTATTGTAGGTTTGAATTAGGTTAACTTGTAACAAAATAAGGGCCACTATTTCTAAATTGTTTTCTCGTACCCCTAAAAATAAATATGCCACGTACCCCTGAGGTACATATCTAGTTGAAAATTAATGCTCTTGGGGAGTGCTTTTTACTTACTCTAACTGATAATTAACAACGTACTCGCACTCGAGAGTACACGGATTGAACACCAAGCTTATTTTGCCTGATATTCCGGTAATGGGGAGGTTGGGGATTGAATACTGGTCGGGTGTACTGAGGCTTTTTTTCCCCCTATATGGTTTCCCACTCTCCGTTACACACAAATGCAGTCACATTTCTTCTAAATTCGACCTTCCTCATCCCTACTAAATCAATGTAATTACATTCGTAAAGCTCGGCCGGGATACTGAGCACAAAAAAAAAACCCAACCAAATTTGATTTTAGTTACTGACGAAGAGCATGAGGTTTGAATCTCGGTCGAGTGCATTGGGGAGTGACTTTCCAAATGTGATAAATAACTATGATTCACCCCTCCCTTCTCTTCACACTATTACGGGTGCATCTAGTCATGACTATCTTTATAATGCCTACTCCTTGTATTAAAACCTTAATGAACCCTGTATTTAGCTTACAAATAAAAACATTGAAACACTTATAGTAAGTAACCAAAATATTGAGTAGCCAACTGGTTACACTTATGTTGCGTTTGTCAACGTTAACTCAGACGCCTATTCATACATTAACACCCACACCAGTGGGTACGTGGACTAAGACGTCAAGCTCACCGAGCTTGGTTTGCTGGTAATGAATGGAGAGGTTAGAGTTTGAATTCTACCTGTGTATAATGAGGAGAGATTTTCTTAAATGTTTTCCCATTCTCTTTCTACGCAATGCGGTTACATTTCCTCCTATTCTAACTCCCTCATCCTTATCCTATTAGTTTAAATATATGGATAGACCACATATATACATAATAATAAGACGCGGTGCAAAAAGAAACACTTATTAAACATTAAGCTACTAGAATCTAGTGACTTTTAAGATGTCAGGTTTCCAACAGCTTAGTCTAGTCTGCCTTTTGAGCTATAGATTCAACTCTCGGTTCGGCTGAAAAATGAATCATTGGGTCTCTTATTTTTCATAGGAATGAACTGACAGCAAGGATACCGGGTGTTGTGTCTGTCCTAGAGTTAAACTGTCTCAACATTAAAAAAATTTAATTTAGAGACATAAAGTTTTAACTTGAATGTGTGATTTCAAGACTTCGAAGTATGGCAGACAATGATATCAAATAAAATGTGAATTTCACCTTAAAATCGTAAAGAAGTTCGTAATGTTGGAAAAAAAGTCAAAGTTTTTTTGGCTAGCCAATCAGATATAAGTATTTTCCTGTAAGTGTTTATAGTACTATAGAGCTAAAGGATAAATTGTTATCATCCACCTTTTCATGTAATTATAATATGTGAGAATGGAACGTGGTTATGCAAGTAATGTTAGTGTAGTACAGCAGGACGCATTCGATCAAATTACTAACTAAAATAATTAATTGAATTATAGCAGTTAACTAATTAGCTTAATACAAAATAGGTCACTAGATGTCATCATTGTATTTTATCGACCGTAGCCTTTGACTGAACGTTCGAATTTTGTAAACATAGAAAAAGACTATGCAAAGTTCACCAAAGTATTTTTTGTGTACCCTACACATGACTACTATGCCATCCGATTATTTACACGAGTAAGATTGCGTGGTGGAAAATGGGTAAATCATTTAGGAAAAAAAAACACCTTATATACACGAGAACGGGATTTGAACCCTAATCTCACAGTCTATTATGAAAGTGATGCTTTAGGACTTAGAGGCCTGGGACTTAGACCATGTGACCATTGAAGTGGGTTTTGACAAATAAAAACTTTATATTTCTTAACATAAAGTTGTATTAACTGTGCAGCCAGCTTTAGGTTTGTTTGCAGCTCGTATTCTGATATAGTCTAATAATTTGATTTAGAAAGTGCACGTTTAATACCAGTGATTAAAACACAATTAGCTCACAGATAAGGTTTTCCTTATATTGGTCTGACAATGGGACATTTGGACATCCCTACATAACATGTAATTCGGCGTGTCCCTTTCTTTTCTTTTTTTAAAAATATCCGCGCGCTGTTGAAAAAAAAACACAAAATAATTTAAAAAAATCTCCAATTACGACCCCCAATATTTTCGGAAGGGCTTTTATGAACCAGGTCGGAGAGCTGGGGCTAATTATAGTGCTATTAATGAGGTGGAATCACTTAGCGGCCTGTTCTCGGGTTTATATCAGTACGTAATTAATTAAGCCGCAATCTTTATGTCACCTGGGAGATGGGAAGTTTCGGAGGAACGACCAGTAGAATATCCATAATACAAGATAAATAATTTTATTTTTAGTACATTAGGAAATTTCTATTGGCTATTTCAGGCCTTGTCGCCAGGCACCTCTTAATGTTGACGATTATTCCTGTGGTATGTTAATTAACAATATTATAGTGTGTGAGTGTGTGTGTGTGTGTGTGCGCGCGTGTGTCATGTACACATGCACCAAGTGACTGACACTGGGGGCGTCGGGCTCGTATTACATTTGCACCACGTCTTACTACCCATCTGGATCATCATAAAATATACAAACTGTCGGGCTGAGATGAGAAAGGTAGGATTTATATTAAGTGTAGGCCTACCTGCGTTTTGTAGAGGGAGATTGAAAAATCAAATAGAAAAAAAACACCCTCAGTATAGCCAGCCGAGATTTGAACTCTGACCTCCCTGTCACTGACATATCAGACAAGGAAAGTTTGACTTTTAAGTCCGCGCCTCTACCAATGCGGGTAGTAAAGGTTGTTAAATAATAAGATGGTCAAAAACAAATTACCAGAAATTAGTACTCTCGCATGTTAGGCTTTCCTTCCAGATGACAAACCTAAAACAAATAGAGACTTTCTAATATCGTGCAGACTCTACGTCACTTCCAAATCCCATCTAACCTTATTACCTGCTTATTAGCAGCTGACTTGACGCTTAGTAAAGGAGAGAGAATGAGGCTCCGGAAAAAAAGAACGATTGACTTTCCAAACGGTCTCGTCCCAAGTTNGGGGGGGTCCTAGAGAGCTCCACGCGAGCTAGTTCTAATAACGTTAAGAGGGTCAGCGTTTGAAAAGGAATTTTTCAATTTCAAAAGGGGTAGGGTGTGAAGGGGAGGCTAGGAGGGATGAGAGGTTGAAAGGGGAATTGGGGGTTGGGGGTGAAAGGACATGGACATTTTCAGCTTGACTAGATAAGCTGTAGCTCTTTTGGAAATGTCCTTTTAATTTGAAAACTGCATGCTAAATAGGTGTATAGTACATATTTAGGGGGAAATTGATTTTAAGAGGTCCTGTTAAAGAAAGTCCTGAATTATACTAGTTTTTTTACCAAGTTGATATAGTGAGGGGAGAGAGTGCTCAGGTCCCAAGCGAGGAGAGAAGTAAAATTTTAAGACTATAAGAATTTAACACATTAAAAAACTTGAATCATTTTAAGTTGGGGACATTTAATTGCAAGCTTAAGAAAGTAAGCCTTTGCATGAAGGAAAAATTGAACAGAATAACTTGGAACACATATATTACCCCCATCCCTTACTTCCACTGACCTAACTCCCCCGATTACCCTCCTTTTTTCTCCCTATATAATTTGGTTGTGTAACAACTATATAATTATCTCCCCAAGTCAAACCATTCTGCTCTGAACATCAATGAAATCGCTCCAAACTGGTCCCATTGATGAAAAATTAGATTTTACACCTCTATCCTTCAATTCAAATTGCCTGAAAAAATGTAAATTCCTTCTAGAAAATGCAGAAAATTTTGTATAAGTTAAATAATGTCAACCGTTCCAGGCTATCAGCATTTAATTACACTAATAAGATAAAGATAAGGCATAAAATTAGATGAAATGTGCGTACATTCATTTGTATGGAGGAAGGGTGGGAAACTATTTAATAAAAATCACCCTCGATGCAATCGACTGGGATCAGAATCTATATCTTAGCATTGCTGGTAAACCGGACCTGACCAGCTTAACATCCACCAACCGAATTGGGTCATTCAAACGTCAATATGACAAGGCATCGACACATTTTCTTGAAGCACTTGAGCGTCTAGAATTTTCAAGAGGTCTACTTTTTTTGTACTAAAACAGAGTGTACTTTTTACGGCCGTTATAAAATGCTAACACCTCATCCTCAGACAGTGTACCTTTTACTGATCCATTATTATTTATTAGATTTACTATTATAATAAAATAAGTGTACCTTTCATGAAGTGGCCTCATTCGGCGTATACTCTTGGAACCGGTCTTGCGCCCAGAAAACTAATGGTCCCGGGTCCCATTCCAATTGGAGGCGGGCGATCAGTTAAATGGTCGTGTTTCACACGCACGTGGTAAATCTGTCCATGATGATCATACAAGAAAAATAAATTACATGTTTGTAGAATATTATATTAACAACATGGATAGAAATGTTATTCTCTTTCCTCAAGGTCTGCGGCTGTCTCGGGTACAGTCAGATACAGAGACAATCACAAGATTTACTAAAACAATGTTTATATGTCAGGTCATGTAATATGTCAAGGTCACGTTGGATAGGTATTATTACTACTACTACCTATAAAATAATAAACATGCTCTAATTTATTATTATCAATGTCCATTAAAAGATTAGTTTGTAGTTACTAAAAGTTTCTTCCTGCTAGAATCCTTTAAGTGGTAAGAGTGGTCGATCACAAGTCTAGGGGACACTGGTTCGATTCTGTTGATGTTAACGAATATATTAACTGTTTGTACCGAGGTTCGTTTTGTTATCCGATTAGTAAATATCTTAATGCTGGGGCTGAGTGTGTAGTACTAGATGTATAACGTCCTTGGCTATGTTAGTTTGTAAGTCCTGCTATCCAATTAGTAAATATCCAGGTTCTAGGGATGGGTATCTAGTAGTATTAGATGTACAGTCGTCTTTGGTTATGTTAGTTTGTAAGTCCTGCTATCCAATTAGTAAATATCCAGGTTCTAGGGATGGGTATCTAGTAGTATTAGATGTACAGTCGTCCTTGGTTATGTTAGTTTGTAAGTCCTGCTATCCAATTAATAAATATCTAGACGCTAGGAAAAAGTGTGACATACTGCTCTAAGTTAAGTAAGTTTGTAAGTCACGTGCTTTGTAAGTTCACGTTAAGTACCCCTGTGGAGAAATAAGCTAAATTACATTACTTACCTATTATTCGTTTGGTAGGTGACAAATGATATTATTTTGTTTGTTTTAAATTCGCCATTACTCCATTACGCTGTGTTAGTTGGTAAGATTTGCTTGCGAAATGATCTCGTGTTAAAAAAGTGAACGTCAAATAATTTAAATAAAATTATATTTGTAATTATATAATAAAATATAGAATAGCCATGCGTGATTGGGGCTGAGGCTCGAATCTTGACAGGGTGCAATGAGGTTTTTTTTACATGTGATTTATCACTGTTGTTTTCTTATTATCGCCATACGAATGCTGATACTTTCCATCCCACTATCCTTCTCAGCCTTGTCATCATATATTCACCCATCAAAAAAAGTATACCTATAATCTACAAGACAAACATTAATTAAAAAAAAATCCATGATATTATCTACTAAGAAAATGTTAAGTGATTATAAAAACTAACTTATCCCACTTTTATCCGCGGCAGGGTGTACGCTGTCCCAACGACAAAGAGATGCGAAAATTTAATACCGTCCAATTTAAGGACTCGGGAGAGGATGGGAGGGAGGGGGGGGGGAGGACGATCCAGCAATCGCTTAATACGATTTCTTATAGTCGGACCTATGCCGCGAACGTTGACTGGAAAATGAGTTTGTCGCGCACTACTTTATTACCTAGCGTTTTAATTTGCTTTGAAAGCTATCCCCACCCAACCTCTTTCCAGGAAGGTCAAAAGTAACCCCCTACCCTACACCCTCCATCAAAAAACCACTCGACGCGCATGCGTCTCCCTCTGATTTGTTGCGGACCCTCGCGGATTACGTGTGTTCGGTAAGGCGAAACAAGGCTTCATTCTTCAAATGTTGAGGACGCCATTGCTTTTCAGGCGTAACTTCCACAGTGGAGGAATTCGGAATAATATTTCAAAGGGCTAGGTTGAATTAAGAGGAGTTTATAGCTGTTAATAAACACAGTGTTCCCAGGATAAATGGCTAAACTTTGAGAGGTGGTAGTGGATCAAAAAACTAGCTCAAAATGTATTTAGGAGATTTGCTCGTTTTTGCTTCCTTTTCGCGAAAACGGTGACAAATTAAATAAAAAACACGTTTTTCTACATAAAAAGTGCGATAGTACTAAAAATATTGTGTTTATCCAAAAACACCCTGGTATAAAATTTGTGCAGCATTAAATTATCACTAAGATGACATTCTAACAATAACCATTTTCGTAAATTTGAAAAATGACATTTAGACACGGCAATCGAATCCAGGACCCTTGACTTAACGCGTCAATACTCTTACCACTGAGCTATCCAGGAATCGTACCGTGCTCGGGGCTATTCTCCATTCATAGTTTAAGACATTAACCAATTAGTTTACTACTTTAGGGGCTATTCATAATCAAATATCTTTGTTTTGAAGGTCGAGGGTCTTAAACAGGCTTGTCTTTGCACTGTAAACAACACTCATTTCATTTGTACCGAATAATCGTTAGTGTGATGTTCAATTAGTTTAAGGTGGGGTGAAAGGGGACGCGAGAAAAGGCCAGTGGTTTTGCATTTCTTATGGCAAAACTTTTTTTTTGCCAAAATAAAAAAAATATTGCTCCAGTACAAATATAGAATTTAATTTTCTTCACATGTTGATATCAACAGTTCCTGAATATCTGTCATGAGCATGGTGGCATTATCTAACGAACCTTTTTAAATGAAGAGGAAAAGTTGTCGTTAAATTTTCAGAACAAACTTGACAGATATTCAAGAAATTTTGAGGTCAACTTTTGTTTAGCCATAAAAACTGCAAAAAACTGGCTTTTTCTCGCATCCTTTTCCATCCCACCTTAAACTAACACTCATTTCAGCCTGACACGCACTTGAATAGTAAATATGCCGATATGATATTTTGTGTACGGGTTTTGCAACGGAAATGCTACCACTGCTTGCCGTGTGAATACCTCACGTGATTTCCGAACAGAATATTGCGTCACAGGCCAGTGTTTATTTTAACATTTCAATTACTGAGGGAAACTAGGTAATTTAATATTGTGTCTCGAGATGATAAGAGTTTTTGCATCGTTGCAGAATTAAAAAAGAACAGACACTATATTGCAGTATTTTGACCAAAAACCGTCAACAAAGTACTCAAAGCTCTGGTTATAAGTAAAGTATTTCACCCACGGAGATGTGNNNTGTGAAAAACACTCTCAGCCGGCGGAATTCATCCATACCACTTTAAACGTGTCAAGCATTTATTGATGGAAGATATTCTACGTAGGAGAGAATTTTGCGATTGGTTTTTAAACTAAACTAATAGCCATCCACAATTTACTCAAAGAATATTATGGTCCGACATTTACCGGACACGATATCTTCAATCAAAGGAATAATCATGTTTGGTCAAATGAGAATCCTCGAGCGATTCGTGAACATTTCCAACATGGTTTCCGGTGTAATGTGTGGTTAATGAACATTCTAATTGGTCCCTACTTTTTAATACCTTGTTTGAATGCCAATAGATTCACCGAATTTTTGAACAATGACTTTTATAACCTTTTGGAAGACATTCCTTTGAATATAAGAGTAAACTCCTGGTTTCAACTGGATGATTGTCCTGCGCACTACCGCAGAGGTTCTCGGCAGTAGCGTAATATTAATGTTCCTGTAAGATGGATCTGTCCTGCTGGACCTGTGGCTCAACTTCCGCGTTCACCTGATTTAACGCCAGCAGATTATTATTTTTTGTAGAAAGAGCTAAAGAAAAAAGTGTATTAAGTGCCTGTTAATGATCTTCAATCATTATGATAAAATAACGCAAGCGTGTGAAGAAACAACAGTCGCACAATGTCGGTCAGTCACTCTTTCTATCATCAATAGGTACAATGCTTGTCTTAGGGCTGGAGGCCGTCAATTTGAACAAAATAAATACAATATTTTGTTTAGTACCTATTTATTTTGTTTTTATTTTGTTTTTTGTGGTTTGGGCATAAATGAGGCGAAAATGAGCAAATCCACAAAATACATTTTGAGTTGGTGCTTTAATCCACCATCATTTCCCGAATTTTAGCCGTTTAACCAGAGAACATTCTGTATAATTAAGTGCATATAAGATAAAACTTGCAGATTCTGGGGAACATTCTTTTCTCTGGATAAAAGAACGTTCCGAATTCGATTCTTCATTATGTTTAATTTCTTTTCCCTCGTTCTCCACTTTTTACTATTTGACAGGGCTAACCACATATTTACACTAACGAGATAGAAAAGAGGAAGGTTTAAGAGATGTAAGCCTACCCGGCATTTTTTTTAAGTGAGGGTGAGGAATATTTGAGAGAATAAAAGTTAGTGCACACAGCTGGGATTCAAACAGCGCTCTCTTAGGCGCCTATAAGCCATACAAAATGGGACTGACGCCTTGGTCCACGTGCCCACCAGTATGGGTGCATAAGAAAATTAGATAGCCCGCTTCGGTGGCCACGTGGTCTAACGCGCTATTCTCGTGTTGGACTAGACTGTTGAAGACGGGGATATCGGGGATCGATCCCGGTCGGGTGCACTGAGGTTTTTTCCTAAACGATTTTCCCCTCTCCCTCCATGCAAATTCGGATGCATTTCCTCTAAATTAAGCAGTCTTAATCCTTAACCCATTAGTGTGATTAGTACATAGGCATACAATCCGAACGGGTAGTAAGACGTGGTGTTAAAAAAATAGATTTAGTATCTTTTTGCTATGTTAGAAAAGGTCCTATGTCCGGTAAATCAACTAAATGTTCCGCCTGATCTTTATTTACCTCAGAAATATGAAGTAGAAGAGGATAGATAACCCAGTTAGTGTAATCTCTTAGTTTATTTACAACTCATTGCGAACAGCACTGACGTAGGCCTACACGTCAAACCATGGTGTCAATAATTTAGTAAAACAGTGAAAATTACTAGATTTTTAATTAGGCCCTATATATTTATTTATAAATACTATAAGCATGCATAATTTTTGGTCTGTAAAACATATAAAAGTCAAAGAACTTCAAAACGAAAAAAAGTATCAATTATGAAAATTTTCCTTCATATTTTACCAATTTTTTTTCTTTTGATTAGTTTTAGCAAACAAAATCTAATTGTACAATAATTTGAGTATGCAATGAGATTGCTCCTATAATAAGGCTACATGTAGGCCTATAAATAACTAGGTTTGATTTTATTTTAAAAAAATGGATTCGTTTAAAAATTATAATAAGCACACGAACAAAAGCGTCAGTCTTATCTTGTCTGGTTTGCCAACTATGAAGAGGTCCGTGTTTGAATCTTGTCCATTTGGATTGAGGTGGTTATTCACAAATGGTTCCCCACTCTCTCACCAAGCAAATACGAATACACTTCTTTTAAATGCTAACGGTGACCTAGTGGTCTAGGGGTAAGGTGTCGGACTTCTCTGCTGGGGGTCCGGGGTTCAATCCTCGGTCCCGGCACAGATTTATCTGATTGCCAAACCCTTCCTTCACCTCTGACAAGACGTGTATTAATCACAACTTGTGAATGTGTGGAATGCCAGGCCTCCACCGTGGTTCGGATTCCTCGTTAAGCTGTAGGTCCTCCATTTCATCTCACAATCACCCTACCATTGCACATTAGCGTAAGTGAATACAACCCGAACGGGTAGTAAGACGTGGTGCTAATAACAATAAATGCTAACTTCCCTCCCTATCCCTGCCTCATTAATGTAAATATAAGGATAGATCGGACTGGTAGTAAGTCGCAAATGACAGAAAAACAACTTCTATGTACGGGGAATGTTCCTCATCTCAACTTTTTACATACATTTTGACGGATGGAAACTAAAATTATATGATGAACTTTTGTCAATGTTAGCTACCCTATAACTATAAATATTGTTTGAAATGTTCTTTAAGGTGCAAATAAGGTATACGAGTCATTCGGAGTTCACTAAAAGCGCATTTAATCACCGTTCAAAATAACAATGGTAATAGCGGTGCAAACAAACCGGAAGAATTGAGAGAAGCGGGTGAGAATGACTTTGATTTAAGAGGTCAAGTTTTTGATCCGGTTCTGAGGGAACTGAATTTTTTTTTTCCCCCACGTTGTGATTTCTCATCCTCTACCCAGGCATATACTAGTGAGGGTTTTAATTTCCCTCTCCTCATCCTGCTACTTTAGATTATATACTTTTAATTCATAAACAGCCAACGCACTGGTATTAAAAATAGGCCTGCGTGTAATAAATAAATACAAACCTTAATTATTAACACACGTCCTTTAAAATAATTTAAATTTCCTTAATTGTAGTTCTGACCAACAGTGACAAAATCTATAACAGCCCAGTCCTTAAAAATGCATAAGAAGACATATTGAAGAAATGCACTGGAAAATAATTATTATAGCTAAACAATATTTTGGATTAATTTTAATCAGTTTATTTAGTAATCCCTGATAAATTCCTCAATTATCTTAGAATGCCTTGTTGTGACCCTGTTAAAAATGTATTTATTTGTTGAAGGATAGTTAGATATATGTTTCTAACGATTTACTTTGGTCTCAGTACGGGAATTGTCACCGAAAATAAAGTTAAATTCAACTTTTAATAATCCACTATAAAGCTTAGAATATAAGATTTTTAATTGTATTGATTCCTTTCACTTCCATTTTGGCATGAATCGTATTTTGAAATAAAAAATCACTTTTGAAATAAAGCGGTATTTCCTAACGTCTATAACGCGTCTCAATGCTGCGGTAGGCAGAGTAATAAAAAAATAAAAATAAACTGACAATTCATGCTGAATATCCCAGTGATGAGAAATCGTTATGAAAACAAACATTTGTGTTTAAAATACATCCACGCTCTAAATTCAAATAATATTCATTTTGGTATATAACATGCACGATGTTTGTGAAGTGCACTTCTAAGCCAGCCACGCCTGTGAGATACACAAACCCTTGTTGCACCAAGTAAATGAGTATCCCTCAATTTGGCGGAACTATTGTGTGACCCCACGCTGCAGTCAAGTTTGGTGATGGGTTAAGGCCCTTGTCAAAACTGTCCGCATAGAGAGAGGAGCCATGAAGCATAACATGGACCCCACGCGGAGTGGTTGATCTCTCAGTTGAGTTACACCGCCGGTAGGGGGTGCTGACAGCGCCGTAACCCTACAATAAACCTGGCTACTAAGTGTGCAAGTGGTATGACATTGTGGAGGTGTGACTAGAGTAACCTGGGTACTGGGGGTACTCTCAGTATGACATTGTGGATGTACTACTATAGTAACCTGGATACTAGGGGCACTCTCAGTATGATATTGTGGAGGTGTGACTAGAGTGACCTGAATACTAGGGGTACTCTCAGTATGACATTGTGGAGGTGTGACTAGAGTAACCTGGATACTAGGGGTACTCTCAGTATGACATTGTGAAGGTGTGACTAGAGTGACCTGAATACTAGGAGTACTCTCAGTATGACATTGTGAAGGTGTGACTAGAGTGACCTGGATACTAGGAGTACTCTCAGTATGACATTGTGGAGGTGTGACTAGAGCTACCCGGATACTAGGAGTACTCTCAGTGTGACATTGTGGAGGTGTGACTATAATAACCTGGATACTAGGGGTACTCTCAGTATCACAACGTAATATCTGAAAATAGACTCACAAACTAACTTAACAGTATGACAGTATTACTTAACACGAAAGAGCCAAACCTCCCACAAGAAATTGTTATATAGGTAACAGAATGAATACTTAAAAACATGTTTTATTTATTTTTTATCAAGATTCGATCAAATACCCCATCAAATAAAAGACAGCCTTACTAACTAAAGTGTCACTGAAACGGGTGTATGTTATATTTTAAATTTACTTAAATGCCTTTATTTATTTTGGTGAAGTTAAGTTGTTACAACTTGTCTTACACTCAACCAGATTACAAAATGATAGTTAATACAAAATAAGTACCACTGCATAATTAAAGAAAATATTAATAAAATAAATCTTAGAAACGAGACAATCAGAAAATTTCATACAAATTAACCAGATTTAAAACTCATTATTATTTGATAAATTAATACATATTTTATCTCATTCATATAATTATCATTCATTATTTAATAATATATCCTTTCATGCTACAAATTTTATTTAATGTATATATGATTACAAGAAATTAACTTAAGAAAAATCATACAGATTCATATATTATCATTATTGGCTTCTCAACTACTCAAGATAGAAGCTCAAAGCTAAGTTTTATTTTATTAATGTATATAGCTATTTTGACGTGAATACGTCTTTAAATTTGCTACCATGCGGGGGCAATCCAAAAAACCTAATGATAACAAAATCGGGGGATACAGTTTGGTGTTGTAGTTTCGAATCTTTCCTCTACATCCAAAATTAAATTATACCACTGGATGGCCATAGGATCAAAGAATTCATTACGATAAGCGAGAACAGTGAGGAATCGCGCGCGTTGGAGGGGGAAGCGCCGCCATTTTGAGGTTATTTTGCTGCGTATCGAGATTTGCAATTAGTATAACTTTTGACTCGGAGAAGATACGATGTTCGTTTAAGTTTTAATCGTCAGCTGTTACATAAACGTATTCACGTAGAGCACACGGCCGTGTCCATGACACAGCCACATCCCATTTTTTTTTAATGCAGCTAGCATGTAGTCAAGTTCCTTGGGTTAGCAGGTAGACAATTCCATGCCCGTGACGTCACTACAGGATATACAGGGAACGGAACAATTGCTAGCTCGTGTATAAAGCCGATGTGGTTTTTTCATGATCTGAAACCGGGATGAGAGATACTCGTAGGAAGAAGATGAGCTAAGAATTTGGAATATTAAATTAAGAGGGTATTAACCCTTTACTACCTAACTCATCTTCTGTCAGGTTAATTAGTCTCTAGTGCAAACATACCTCACATGGATAGTTCCAAACATCTTAAAAAGACATTCCGTTAAACCTTTTCAAAAATGTAAAGAACCGTGGGACAGAATTTTTTTTTTAGCTAAAAGTAAATAACTGAATAGCCGAAAAGGGTGAATGTCCTTTGACAATGGTAGGGCCCGCCCATGATGCCCATCAAGAGGAAACAATATCTTTCCTTTTAAAAAGATCCTAACTGTAAAACCAGTGAGGAACAGATGACTGAAGTAACAGTTTAAATAGGTTTACAATGAGTTCATAAACATGGGGTGTTTTGTGCCGCTGTCTTGGGGTTGCCTGTGTTTGAGGGCAGCGAGGGCTCCTGTACACTGATTTTGGTTGGAGGAACAGTAGAGAAAATTTAAACATATTTCTTTGCGGCCAATATTGTTAGCATTTTACTATATTTATTGTGTTATTCTATAAGTATAGATAATATCTATCAAAATTAACATCTGTAGATTACATATTTTTATGTATGAATGTATTAAAATTGTTTTAGTAACTAACTTCTAACGTTCATTCTACCAAAATCATACTTTACAAATAACGGATTGATTCTTTCTAGAACCCCCCAAGGTGGGATGGAAGGGGACGCTAGAAAAGGCCAGTGTTTTGCAATTTTTATGGCAAAACTTTATTTTGGCCAAAATTAATAAAATATTGCTCCGGTACAAACACAGAGTTTAATTTTCTTCACGTCATGTTTATATAAACAATTCCTGAATATCTGTCATGAGCATAGTGGCATTATCTAACAAACTTTTTAGATTATAAAAAAAAAGTCATTGAATTCCAGAACACCCCATTGGGCCTTGACAGATATTCAAGAACTGTTGAGGTCACCATTATGAAGAAAATTAAACTCCCATGTTTCCTCAGGTGAATTAATTAATTTCTTTTGACAAAAAAAATTCGGTGCACATGAATCGAGGAACAACTAGTACTGGTGCACACGAATCGAGGAACAACTAGTACGGGTGCACACGAATCGAGGAACAACATAGTACGGGTGCACACGAATCGAGGAACAACTAGTACGGGGGCACACGAATCGAGGAACAACTAGTACGGGTCCACATGAATCGAGGAACAACTAGTACGGGTGCACACGAATCGAGGAACAACTAGTACGGGTGCACATGAATCGAGGAACAACTAGTACTGGTGCACACGAATCGAGGAACAACTAGTACGGGTGCACACGAATCGAGGAACAACATAGTACGGGTGTACAGGAATCGAGGATCAACTAGTACGGGTGCACACGAATCGAGGAACAACTAGTACGGGTGCACACGAATCGAGGAACAACTAGTACGGGTGCACACGAATTGTGGAACTACTCGTCCGAGCTCTGTAATAACCTTACACGAACTGCGGAGTAAAAATTAAATTCATAATGACTGTTCAAAATGGAACGTGGAGGTTACGTTAGGTTATGCTAGGTCAAGTTAGGCTAAGTTAGGTTAGTTTAATGGTTAGGAGTTGAATGGGATTACAGGATGTTCTGCAATTTGTATGGACTGGCTGACAGGTATACTTTATTCTGCAATTCGAGTGGGCCCAAACAATTTTGGTATAAAAACTGCTAAAAACACATTTTCTTGCGTCCCTTCCATCCCCACCTTTATTAACCTCTGCTGATATTAATCTGAACTGCACACAGGGGCTTCGGAATGGGGAGGGGTGGGGGCTTGAACCCCCTTGTTTTCATTTCGGGGTTTGGGACTATTTTAAGCCCCTTCCCCCCCCCTCATATTTCCCAAGTAAATTCAAAGCCCATATATAAAAACATTCAACTTTTACCATCAGTTTGGTAATTTTAAGTAATGAAGACATAAATTTATAATTAATGAAATGCCCTTATTTCGCAATTTACATTTTTTTCAAGCAAAGAAAAAAAGTTTCACAAAAATATTGTAGCTAGTACCTGGCCTACTGGTGATTTCCTTAAATAAAACAACTACCAAAGTACCTAGTAAAGTCATATGGTAATACCTATCAACACTTTTGACACAGATAAGAACAACTTGAAAAAATTTCGCAGTTGAGTTGTAAGTTTAATTTGAACAAGAGGCGGTTTTTCAACCACAGTTAAAATTTTATTTTTGCCATATCTTTATTCACCCTAATATGATTAAAAAGCTAGACATTAACTAGCAAGCTTTCTTTCTCACCCGCTTCGATGGCCACGCGGTCTAACACGCTACACTCGTGTTGGACTAGACTGCCTAAGACGGGGAGATCAGGGTTCGATCCCGGTCGGGTGCACTGAGGGTTAATTCCTAAATGGTTTTACACTCTCCCTCCACGCAAATTAGAGTGAACTACCTCTAAATTAAACCTTCCTAATTCCTAACCCATTAGTATAATTAGTACATAGGCGTACAACCCAAACGGGTACTAAGATGCGGCGTTAAATAAAAAAGCTTTCTTGTCAGTTTGCGAAACTATTCATCTTAGTTTTATTCTGAGATCCGATCTTCAGAGATAGTAGTTTTTAATCAAAAACCATCAAATTTTCAACTTCAAATAGATCCTTGAGGAATCTAATTTTATAATAAAAAATCAGGCAAGCAGCCGTACATATAGATTTTTTGGGCATCCAAATTTCAAACAATTTCTGAAGGAGGACCACTTTAAATAACTTCTAGAGAATATAATTTATGAAAGAATCTAGTTTTTCACTACTTAAAATATCTTTTAAAGGCACACACTTTTCAAAAATTTGCTGAAGGGGACTATACTCCAAACAGCGTATAGGATTATCCAAATTTTAAAAAAATAATTGGGGAGAAGCTTACTATAATTTTCCACCGCTAATTTTAAAAATAGTTTTCTTATTTCTCTAAATTCCACCCCACCTCCCACCTTATTAGAGTAGTTAAAATACGTAAATCACGGTGTTAGGAACAAATCCAACCAAAAACAGTATCCGTCATTTACAAAAATTATTAAAACTATATTGATATCTCTATAGACTATACCAAGTCATGTGATTTGAACTCTGGAGTTGTAATTTTTTTTATAGAGAGTATCGATTCCTATACAAGATGGCTACAAAACATAGTTTACAAAAATTCCCTGACTTTTCCAGGTTTTCCAGGCAACATTTTTCAATTTTCCCTGACTACTTTTTCCCAGTTTTTTTTTGTGGATGATGACTTTTGTTTTATTTATTATTGATTACATATTAAAAAAAAGTTTGTATATACTAAACATAAACAATTTTATCAGTTATTTTAAAAATTTAAAATGTTATTTTATTTAGGTATTACTAACTTTTGTTTTAGTGCTTAGTTGCGAAATTAATGGGATATTTTAGACATATTTTTTAATTCCCTGACTTTTCCTTATTTTTAGTTAAATTCCCTGATATTTTCCTGTTTTCCCTGTCATCCTAAAATTCCCTGACTTTTCCAGGTTTTCCCTGTTTTCCCTGTCTGTAGCCACCATGCTATAGAACAATAGGCCTACTGATAATACAGTAAAATTATATCGATGTTAACCGCAAACGAAAAAGTTTATTTTTCTCTAGAGTATCCTTCTTTTAAATGTAGTTTGCCAATTGTGTGCCTGTCTATATTTAATTTACATTAATCAGTGAATGCATGGTGACCAGCATAGTAAAAAAGTTATTTAACAGTAGATTCTCATTTCTATGAGCGAGAGCGAAAGGACCTACAAATTTTACCGGGAAAGGTATTTTCACATACCTTCCAGGGTTCTTTTACATGCCACAATCGACATGGGACCGATGGTTTTACTTTCCCTCCGATGGAAGCTGGGTTTCGAATTTTTATCGCTAAAGAAAAATCCGTCGACTCACAAACATCGAGTCCTGAGGCGAGCACTTTACCCCGAAGACCACCAAGGTCGACTGGTGTCGTAGAAGATGATTACTGGCTTGTCTTGCTATCCAAATAGTAATTATATTATTTATAATTATGATTATACGATATTAGACGTACTTTCCATATTCAGGTTTGTTTGCAAGTCATATAGCAAGTGTATTTAGAAAGTAAACGGCAAATTGCTCAATAATTTTTTTTAATACACCATGTCTTACTACCTGTTTGGGTTGTACGCCTATGTACTAATTAAACTAATGGGTTAGGGATTAGGAAGGCTTAACTAGAGGAAGTGCACCCGAATTTGCGTGGAGAGAGGGAGTAGAAAGACTTTTAAAGAAACACCATCCTCAGTGCACCCAACCAGGATCGAATCCCGATCTTCCCGTCTTTCGCAGTCTAGTACAACAAGATATTAACGCGTTAGACCACGTGGCTAACGAAGCGGGTGATAAAAATCAATTATGAAGTTAATTTTTGAGCAGTAAATTTGTTTTATTCCTCTTAAATAGGAAATAAATAAGCAATACATTAGGCCTAGTAGGATTTTATTTAAAATTCAGAACATATTAAAATTAATTTAAAAGAATACGAATTGTAGTTACCTAACGCGCTAGTTTTATGTTGAGATAGACTGCTGAAAACAGGGAGATTGAGGTTCGAATCTTGGTCGGGTGAACTAAGGGTGGTTTTTCCTAAATGTTTTCCCACTCTCCCTCTACGCAAATATGGGTTCACTTCCTCTAAATTCAACCCTCCTAATTCCTAACCCATTAGTGTAATTAGTACTTAAGCGTATAGCCCGAACGGGTAGTAAGACGCTATGCTATACTTTTTTTAAATACGAATTGTTACGATTTTATTTAGTAACCGGGAAAATCCTATATTTATTGCACAAGGTAATTGTCGATAGAGGGATGTGAATTCGAATCCCATCTTAGTCCAACGGGAGGTGTTTTTCCAGACGGTTTTTTCAATATGGATGTCCTAGCCTCTCCTTACGATAATTTGGCTTTATTTCTTATAAACTACCCTTATCACCTATACATATTGATATCAGTCGCTACTCGCACTAATTGGAACGTAGACTAAAGCATCAAGCAAGCAATATACAGGATTGTGAGTGATGGGGAAGGTCATGATTTAAATTTCTGCCAGTTACATTGAGATAGTGTGTTTCCTCAAATAATTTAGCCCTATAGCTTTCCCATCCTCTCTCCACGCTAATGTGGGTAGTTTAATATAAGTTGCCCTTTTAATCCTTATCCCTTAGATTAAGTCTTTAATAACCCTAGTGTTTATTATAAAAATAAAATAACTTGCATAGATTTTCAATTAGAATGCAACCTTTTTTTGTTGATACTGTATGGTCCACTCACAATTTGTCGAGTTATTTTGCTTGGTTTATTTCCAAAATTTAATATTTACGAAATGGATGCTGCCCATCCTCTGCATCGTAAAAGTATATCAAGAATGTCAGCTTCCTTAGATATGAGGAGGCGGCTAAAAAACCTTGTTCAAGGGGTGGATATACTTGTGGCTCACGTAACTGCCTTGATCCGGAGAAAAGATTAAAATGATTGAACATTTAATTAAACACGTTTTCCACTAAGTTAAATAAATGTATGATTCTCAAAATATTATTTTCACGCTTGCGTGGTCCCATAGCTATGGGCACTTTAATAAACCAAGTGTTGGGCTCATCTGGTCTGTTTTACTAATGACGGTGAAGTCAGTATTCGGATCCCGGCTGGGTGTACTAGGTATGATTAATCTTATATGGTTTCCTATTCTCCCTCCCCGTAAATGCGGGCACATTCAAACTAAATTCTACATTTCTCATCCCTACTCCATTAGCGTTAGTAAAATGCTCATAACTCGCTATTAGTGGCCGAATGGTCTAAGGCGTCACTCTCGTGTTAGACTGGCCTGATGATGACGGGGAGATTGGGATTCGAATACCAGTTGGGTCTACTGAGGGTGGTTCTCCTAAATGGTTTCCCCCTCTCCTTTCACGCAAATGCGGGTAAGATTATCTCTAAAATGTTTCCTTCCTCATCCCTAATGCTCACATAAGAACCTGAACAGCTAGTAATAGCCCGTACTGATTGGCACGTCAGTATCATTCAGATTCGAACCCGGGTCCCCTTTATATGTCATGTATCGTTATATCTATGTAGTCTTGGGGACAGGATATATCTGAGAGTTAAATATTAAAACATACATTTATAAATTAGTTTTCTTTTTCGTACCGCCTCTAATTACCCATCCGGGTTATATGCATTCTGATTAGGCCGAAACTAATTGGATCGAAATATGTTTCACATAAAATTTACTCGCATTCGCGTGGAAGGATAGTGGAAAACCATCCCAACATCCTCGTCACCCGCAAATCAGACCAGATGATATTGCATTAAGGCCCACGTGTCCATCACCGATAGTAATATCCTAAATGGTTTCCCACTGTCCTCCCACGCAAATATGGATACACTTTACTCTAACTATATCGTCTTCAACACTGTCCATGTTAACGTACCTATAGAGATAGCTCGAACGAGTGGGTAGATCTGGGGCATGAAATATATTTTTTTAGCATGGCGTCTTACTACCCGCTCGGGCTATACGATTATATACTAATTACAATAGTGAATTTTAGGAATTATGAAGGTTGTATGTAGAGGAAGTGTACCAGCATTTGCGTGGAGGGAGAAAGGATTTTTTTTAAAAAACCACCTTCAGTACACCCGAACGAGATTTGAACCTAGGTCTCCCCTTCATCGGCCGACTAGTCTACTGCGGGTGACCTGGTGGTCTAGGGGTAAGGTGTCAGACTTCTGTGCTGAGGGTCCGGGGTTCAATCCTCGGTCCAGGCACAGATATATCTGATTGCCCAAACCCTTCCTTCACCTCTGACAAGACGTGTATTAATCACAACTTGTGAATGTGAGGAATGCCAGGCCTCCACCGTGGTTCGGATCCCACGTTAAACTGTAGGTCCTCCATTTCATCTCACAATCACCCTA
>CABFWO010000123.1:474706-512950 GCA_902155825.1 Timema genevievae
TCCCCCCCCCCCCCTTGATATCAAGCTCGGCAGCGCTCTGCAGCAATATTCAACCGCTGCAGTAAGTGTTGATCAGGGCGATTTTTAAATTCAACTTTTTTTACTGACCATTTTTCAACAATTTAGCTTAAATTAAACGAATTTAATCTAGATATTCCAAGTTTTAACAAGTCATTTCACCACTGGCAGGCTATTTTAAAAATATATTGGCATAGTTTGTTATTTGTTATAAAATAAGGAAAATTGACAACGCATAGGCCTAAATTATGGTTTATTAAACCTAAAGAAAATACCAAGAATCAAGTTTCGTAAGAAAATATTTGTTTTCGGTGATAACCCCTTGCTTTAAAGACTGGGATTGTTAATTTTCATTTCAACGTCTTTTCATAAGAAGCATACATAGGCCTAATTGTACTATTGTGCATTTTTAGGATTTAAAATCCGTTTGAAATTAAGTTTTAGTCAAATTAAAAATTATTTTGAAATTGATTTTTAAAAGTGATAATCCTTTAGAAGAATATTGTTTTATTTATAATATGAAGTTGAAATATATATTATCTCAGTTTTTAAAGTAAGGAGATTTCAACAAGACCAAATATATATATTTTAAAATCTGATTATTGACATCTTCTTAGAATGTAAGCATTTTGTTTGACATAATATATATAGTCTATACGTAGCCCTATTCCAAACAATTATGCATGGTAACTTCTCCTATTATTTTATTACTAAAAACATGTTAAAATAAATGTTTTAAATGGTTCATTGGTTTTGAAAAGGCCCACTAAAGCGCACATTTTAATTAATTTTATTCTAAGGACACCAGAAATATCAAATAAGTTACAACATAACATAAACATTAAAAGCGATAAGAGCTCTTTTCACACAAACACGTATCGACTACAGTGCTTGGTGGTTGAATATGTCACTAACGTCAGATCTGCTAGGACAGAATAAATCATCAGTGAAATTAAAACACTTGATAAAAAAACTTAGTTTGAAATTTTGAATATATAAATTATATACATGAACTACACTATATATCATCTCTAAGGGAACTGCATTGCTAATATTGGGAAAGTGTTGTCATTCTCTTGTTTTCGTGTTCTAAATCTTCCTTTAAATATAAGACAAGTTTAGCAACGCTGTTTAGTCGAGGTTGCCAGTAGCTCCTTCTTACTCCGGCACACCACCATTCCGACATAACTGATAGCGAGGAGATTTGGCAACAATTAACCGAGAGAGATTGAAGATAAAGATTTTCTCCATAGGTACTTGCAGTCCTCTCAACGGTGATTTGGGTGTAATACGTATAGAAAAATAAACCTCACAATAATTGCCTTTTTTCATATAGAGGTTTAATTCATTATCTAGATAAGGTAAAAAGCTAAAGAAGCTGAAGTTAGACACTTATTTGAAGAGCATTATTAAAAAAAACTTGATTGAAGCTTCATGTTCACCCTTTTTAGCCGTTTATTTATATGTAACAATATTACAAACCACTTTGTATAGATAATTGTTCTTACTTTCTTATAAATAACAAACAGGAAAATTAGAGAAATGTTGGGCAAAGATAAATAGAAAATAATAGGCCTACCCTTAGAAATCAGGCTTAAAGATGCAAGGAACTAGTTCAAAGCTCTACTACAGTTACTTTTATTTTGGAAGTAAACTTAAGAATGAAGAAAGTCTTACAAAAGAATGATTATGAAGAAGCAAAATTGGCTCAAACATCTTTAGAATGTGTAGTGAAGTTGAATGGTGAGGCAGAAAGGAAGAGAAGGAGAATTACAATTATTTTCTTCTTAATTTTATATGTATACTTTTATGGTTTTGTTTTATTGTCAGCTCTTTAAGTTAAAAAAAATGTGCTTAGTAAAGTAAATTTGGTTTTGCATATATTCGTTCTTTGATAGTTTGTAGTCATGTTAACTAATTTATGTAATATTAAAACATAAGTGAAGGTGGAGTTGAATCCAAAATACTACTTTCAATCAAAAATGGTACTTTTCCCTTTTATTTTGCTCTGCCTGAACAACTATCAGCTTACAAACTAATCTCATAGTAAAAAAACAAAAAATCACCAGCCCCACTTATGATATCCTACCAATAGAGATGAAAATTTTTCGAGAAATTTTAATAGGAAAATTTTCCACAGTGTTGGCTTGCGGGGGAGGGGTTAAATTATGGAGGTTACCCCTATTGCCTATTATACTTCAAAATATAGTGTGTTAAGAGACAAGTGAGCTATAAGAAGGGGAGAGGGGGAACACAAGGGGGGGAGGGTTAGATAGGAAGCACGGATGATAGGGGGGAGGGGGGGGGGAATACAAATGTCGTGACAACCTTAAAATTATTTTAACTAACTAATTGATGATAAAAAAAATTGAAGTATGATTTATGAGCATAACGGGTCTTCAAAGGCTCGCATTCACTTGTTGCTTTACTACTTTTATTTAGCACCGCGTCTTACTAACCGTTCGGGTTGTACGCCAATGTACTAATTACGCTAATGAGTTGGGGCTATGGAAGGTTGAATTTACAGGAATTACACCTACATTTGTGTAGATAATGAGTGGAAAACCATTTAGGAAAAACCTCCCTCAGTGCACCCGAATTGAACCCCAGATCTTCCTGTAAGCGGCAGTCTAGTCTATTGCGATAGTAGCGCGTTGTACCGTGCGGCCACCAAAGCCTGTGTTTTTTACTACTACTACTACTACTACTACTACTACTACTACTACTACTACTACTACTACTACTACTACCACTACTACTACTACTACTACTACTACTACTACTACTACTACTACCACTAAATATTATTACTACCGTTACTATTATTATCCATTTAATCAGTTGAAATTAATTAACAGAAATACTTATTGAAAACTTTCTGTCTCATATTTCTACCCACCAATTGATAAGTTATCGGCTGTGCCTGATAAATGAACTCGAGACCACTATCTTAGAAGTTCTGCTGAGTAAGCTAGGGTATCAGGTGTTTATTATTGTATCAGCCCGCTGGGGCTGTAGGCATTTTACATTAAAGTGTCAGGGATGAGGAAGGTAGAATTAGGATTAAGCACACCCAAATTTGCCTTAAAGGAAGGTGGAAAACAATTTAATCCTTACGGGATTAGAATACTTATTTCCCAGTCACTGGCAAACCACACAGTATGATATTGATGATGCCTTTTCCCACATGTCTCAATTAAACCTAGGGAACAGACAAGGTATAGACAGATCAAATCCTCAGGCTTATGGAAATTTCTCTGCGCTCTTTGAGCCAAGTTAAGTCCACCAACACTGAGGCTTGCTAGTGTTAACGCTCAGTGATAAAATAATTTCCAAATGTGCAGTTGTTAACGACTCACTTTTAACATGTTCGTCATAAAGATACCATTTTAATCGTAATGAGCAGTCTGCACAAGCTATTTGTGAGGTAGGATTATGTGAAGAGGGGATTGGGTCACTTCCTAAACCTAGCTTTGTAGAAGCCGGCTGATTGACTCGAGAAGGATATTTGTGTCTTTTCTCTAGCAAAACCCATGTTTAACCTGAGCTTTTTCAATGGCCCTTGATGGCACCTAGCAACACCTGTGTTGAAGTTCGCCCACGGAGCGTAGCCATTTTAACCTGGAAGCTGTGTATCTGGTGTATACCTTGTCTGTGTTTTAGGGTACACTTTTCTACCGTGTCTGTAGTTGAACCTGGGACACTTAATTTAGTAGGTAGATGCGCTACTGGCTGAGTTCAGTGACTAACACTGTCTAACACTGTCTAACCTAGGTTACCAAAATTAGGTGGTGGAATGGTACCAGTATTTTATATTATGTTACCAACATAAGCCATCTAACCTAAGATAGCAGGACAAAGAGGATTAATAATGTAAGTACTAGCTATTAATTAATTAAAATCAATTTAAACACGTTAAGCGCATTGCCGTACTATTATTATTATTAGGACCGCGTCTTACTACTCGTTCGGGTTATACGCACTTACGCTAATGTGTAATGGTAGGGTGATTGTGAGATGAAATGGAGGACCTACAGTTTAACGTGGAATCCGAACCACGGTGGAGGCCCGGAATTCCTCACATTCACAAGTTGTGATTAATACACGTCTTGTCAGAGGGTGAAGGAAGGGTTTGGCAACCAGATAAATCTGTGCCGGGACCGAGGATTGAACCCCGGACCCCCAGCACAGAAGTCTGACACCTTACCCCTAGACCACCAGGTCACCCATTGCCGTACTAATTTAGACTTTTACCTTGTATGTATCTCGACTATATACTTGTTATTAGCTAAGTAAACTATCTAACCTTATGGAATGAGATGAGGAGGGTTAATAGAGCAAGTTTATTTCTTCGTTTTCTCTCTCTGTTTTATTGCTCCGCGTATTACTACCCGTATGTTTTGTCTGCATATCTACACTAGGGAGGTATGTATGAGGATGATTGAATTTAGAGGAAATGCACCAGCATTTTTATAGAAGTAGAGTGGGAAATAAACACCTCAGTGCATCCATTCTGGGTTCAAACCCTGACCTCGTTACCAGCAAACCTAGACAAGACGAGATTGACGCCTTTATCCGTCCTCCCATGCCAATTTGTTACAGGTGGTGTAACCCTCTCTTCTGTCTGGTGTATGAGCCCTGGAATGCTCCCTTTCTCCACCCCTTTACCGCTACTGCACGTCCCAGTGAAGCCCGAAATGAGCTAATGAAAATGATTGGTCCCCCTTCCCCTCTTTCCCCTGTAGCGGTAGACTACTAGCCACGGCTCACTGTGGGGAGGACTGCCTACGCTTACAGGCGCACGATGAAGGGGACGGGTCCTTCCAGATCTGTCTTGGCTCTGCACTTTCTGGCACACACATGGCCGGCCGGCCCTTTTGAGAAACGGAGTTAGAGTGGAAGATTACAGGTCTAGTAGGGGCAAAAAGTCACAATATATTTTCAGAGAGCCCTTAGGTTCAATTAAATTGCGAATGCCTATATAAAGAGGAATCAATTTAGGGAGCTACAATTCGAAAGGAAAAGAATATTATTTTATATTTAACATTTATACAATGTAACTCCATCAGAGATTCCAGGATTCCTGTTTTTATCGATACATATTCCTCTTTTTCCAAGTATCCCATATCACATTAAAAACATGTTTATAATTTATTTATGTTATGTAATTGTATAAAAAAAACTAAATTATGTAAATAGTAAAAAACTAAGACAAACGTTAATGTTTGATCTTCACAAGATTATTATAGCACAAAAGTCATATTTATTAGTATATTTATTAAATTTTTCTGGAACTTAAATGAAACTCCAAAGAAACTAATGATGGACACAATAAAAAATATTTACTCAATTACAAATTAAGCCATTTTGTATCAATGCTAACTTTTATTTACTGGGATTTGAGATCGAAGAATTGAGGAAAATAAAATTGATATAGTATTATTCTCGATTATTTCAATATCTATAAGAATCGAATGCACTGAAGAATCAAATTTGACATCCTAAACACACTATCTATATCTATCTATCTATCTATCTATCTATCTATCTATCTATCTATCTATCTATTTATATATCTATATAAATATTAGTACATATTATATACATATTAATGTACTACCTTTCATGCCTGTCCACGACAGGTTGATTATAATACTAACCAACCTAACAAACCCTAGCCTTTAATTGATATGTGCATGGAAGGTTATGCCTTATTTGTAAAAAAGAGTATTCCTCTGTCAGTTTTATTTAAGAGTGGATTAAGTGAGAAAACTAAATTAAGCCCACTTTTATTAAATAAAAACATTTGAAAAAAAATCGAAAATTGAAAATCTGGATCCCTTTGGTTTTGTAGCATGGTATATACTTTAAGTGTTCAAAGTTTCAGGTTTCTAGGTCTTCAATAATAAGTTACATTTTAAAATAATGAAAGTATTACACAAACAGAACAATCACATGTTTTGGCTGCACCTTTGAAAAAATTATCAAACCTAATTACTGGTATTATTTTATAGTGTGAGAAACAAACAAATAATATTCTAAAATCGCCTCATGGAGCCTGAGATAATATGGTGGAGCCCAAGGGCTTCCCGTAGTACAGTTTGAAAAACTCTGTCCTAGGGGCTCTGAAGGGTGTGTAAACACACACACGCACACACACACATGGTATATATATATATATATATATATATATATATATAAATATGTACACAAATGTTGACATTGATAAGATTAGTCAAAAGTCACAGCAGTAGAACGTTATCTTTTGTTGCATGAATATTTGGAAGTAGTTTTTCACAGCAGATCATTATGTTCATTAGTGTAACTATTCAGATAGCTTGAATGGGGAACAGGAAGTAGTGCAAGAAAAAGAAAAGAAGCCAACATTTCAAAAAAATACTGATCTGGAAACTAAATTCAACCTTTAGTGGCCAACGACTTGGATTAACCAGACCAATCCCGTATTTGAAGAATTTTACCCGCATCCCGGGCAGAAGGTTTGATTGACAACTATTTTTCCGACTTTTCTATTTTGTACGTTCCGATTATCAGTGTGTGTGTTATTATTATTGTGATCGTAAACAAAAATAAATAAATAATTGAATTAGAGATTTTGATGGATATTGAAATTTCATGACCCATCGAACATGAAAAAGTGTTTTTTGTGATGTCATCTGTCTGGGTATCAGTATCTCAGTCTAGAGCCAAAATCATTTCACCGATTGGGCTTGGTATCTAAGGTTTTAATAAGATTCCCCTGAGGAATTTTGGAATTATATAGCTAGCTCTAAAATTAAGGGTAGTTTACTACAGGGCAAAATAGAACAATCGATTAAATCAAATTTTCTTCTAATGATTTATATTTAAATTCATATTCAAGTATTGTTTAACATTACGGTAAAAATAAAATGGAAACTCTTATTTTCCCATGAAAATTAATCATGAATAGAAATTTCCAAATTTGATCATATTACAGCAACTATTTGAGATACTAAATAACTTATCATTGTAAAACTGTGGCACTATTCAAAATTAGAATTTTTTATTTGGAATATACTTTTATAAAACCAATAACCTCTTAGCTATAGGCAAAAATATAATATATATGGAGCTCTTTCACAGTTTGAAATTGAATATTATGCTCTTTGTTGGAGAGCTATGTTCTTCTTTTCTAATTGTTTCTATAAAAGTGTATACTATTTCATCGATGCACTTTGGTAGAATGTCAGGGTATTTTTTCCATCATATTTATGCAACAATGTATAATATCTTGTTTCACAAATATTAAGAATTTTAATTAAATGTCTTCATTTTTAGATATGGAAAGAGAAAGTCTGTGTGGTGCACCGTATAATTTAATTTTACTATACTATCTAGTAAATTAACAAGTAGTTGTTTATAGGACTTGGTGTGTTTACCAATCATAGATAGTTAAACAGCACCCTTGATAACCATAGTATTTAAATTGTTATTTAAAAAATATCAAACTAAAAATAAGTAGCTTATAAAGAAATATTAGTTTAAAAAAATTTACCCTTTTAAAAATGAGTATTTCTTATTAGTCTTTAATTAAATTTACAAAAATATTATTATTTTTTCATTAAAGTCTTTCGTAAGATGAACTTTTAGTGACAATTTAACTTAAAACTTTGGTAACAAAATATATATTTCAATAACAGATCCTTTGACGGAAAGGTATTGTTTGTAAAAAATATATTTTATCAATACGTTGTGCTCTATGACCAAAATCGTTTACTCTGACCTCTTCACATCCGCGGGCTTTTTCAACCCCTTATTGTACTAGGAAAAAAAAGGGTGAGGGTTATTTGCAATTTCCTTGTCAAGCGATGATTGACACTTATCGTTTGGTCCTCTCTTATCGACGACATATTGTTCTTTACCTTAATCACCATGTCCGACATTATTATTAGCCTTTGATTATTTTTTCTGCCCCAACCTCATTCTCTCATCCCCTAGCCCCTCTCGGCATGTTCAACCCCCCCCCCCCATGCCGCCCTCTAGCCTGGTATGGTTGGTTTACAAGGGTGAATGTTAGTGGTATCTAAGTTAGAGTGAGGGGGTGGTTAGGATAATAAGGACCTAGCTCACATATACAGGAATAAGGCGAAGGTAATTTAATAAACGTCAAACATGGTAGAGATAATTCACATACGAGTATATATGGTGGTCCCACATCAATATCACATTGGGTTGGCATTGAGAGGGGAGTTCATGCGTACCAGTTGGTCAGGTGTACCAGCATTTGTTTTCTTTAGTATTGTTTATCACTGTGGTTTTCTCATACTCTCTCCATTCTAGTGAGGGTTAATTTCCTCTAAGTAATGCTGGGTTTACCCGCCTCGGTGGCGTAGTTGGCCAACGCGCTAGTCTTGTTGAGCTCGACCACCGAGGACGGGGAGATCGAGGTTCGAATCTCGGTCGGGTGAACTGGGGGGGGGGTTCTTAAATGGTTTTCCACTCTCCCTCCACGCAAATGCGGGTTCACTTCCTCTAAATTCAACCCTCCCAATTCCTAATCCATTAGCGTAATTAGTACTTAAGCGTATAACCCGAACGGGTAGTAAGACGCGGTGCTAAATATTATTATTATTATTATTATTATTATTATTAATGCTGGGTTTATATTAATGCAATAAATAATAGCCCAACCTCTTTGCTCTGCTAGATAAGGTCTCAAAAAATAAATCCGCATCAGTGGCTGCATGGTTTTAGGCACCACTCACGCTCTAGGCTAAACTGATGACGGAGAGATCGAGGCTCGAAGCCCGGTTGGGTTAACGGCGTTTAATTGACTAGAGCCTCTTCTCGCAATCCCATTGGCTGATACGCTTCAAGCTCAAGGGGTAGGTTATATGCCTAACTTTATGTATGACACATAATAAGTTAAAGTTAAATCTACTTGAAGCACTGTACACTATTCACTATGTATCGATTATGAACGCTATCATTGAAAATAATAAGTTTCCATTTCTTGTGTATTATGGGATATGCACTATTTGCTATAAGTTATGCGTTTATTATGAATATAAACCCAGCCTTAAACTCCCATTCCCTACATAGACTTATTAAAAAAAATATTGGTAAAATATTTATATATATTAAAAATAGAAATCTACTAAGGCTACAAGTGATTCTGATAGCAATGTTAGATTTAATTTTTAATATCAAAACTACTTTTAGAATCAAATAAAATTTGATAAACTAAATAATTTGTTTTTACCAAGGGCAGCTAACATACACTTTAAGAATAGTGGTAGTATCAAAACTAGACTTACAATTTAGTCCAAACTTAGAGCAGAGACAACTCCCAGTTCCCCTGTTGACAATTATGCATCCCTTATTTATTTTAGAATATGCTGGAAAATGAACTCGGGACTCCTAGCTCAGTAGACAGACGCGTTACAAACTGAGTTAAAGTATTGGAAATCTCTATGGAACGTCTTATCATTATTGTTTTGTTTTATTTTATTAAATCTTTGCATACACTCTTTAATTTTGTTTCTTACCGAGATAGATGTCCACGCGAACCAAACGTCTGGCTCAAACATGCCCACGTCCAACCTTTTCCCGATTGAGGGCCACATAAGTTCTTGGGGAATTGGCCGAGGCCATATATGAGATTTATAATAGCTAACGTACAAATATAGTACATACACAAACACATCACACATACACCTACAGCCACACCCATCCATCAACACATATAATACACATGCAACATTATAATTTGTTGTTTATGTATACAATCTGAAGTACTTCAATTTGAGCTGGTGGGCCGTACAGAACATACTCGGGGCCCGCAAGCAGCCCACGGGCCCCGGGTTGGACATGCCTGGTCAGGATTCTAATCCCATCCTGGTAAATTCAAGGTGGATTTCACTAAATTCTCTTCCTCCACATAAATGCGGATAGTCTTTAGGGGAAGAAAGACGCGGTGGGGAAAAAAACTAATAAAAAGACTTTGTGTCTCTTAAATAGTTTTTCCATTACAGGGCATGCGGCGGTAGCGAATAAAGTATGCTTTATTGCTACTACTATAATGGTTTTTAAGCTTCTCCACCTCAAAACTACTTTGTCGGTGTTCTTTTTAAAAAAAATATATATAGACATATATGTATATAAAAATACCGAGGTAGCTATATTGCATACATAACAGTGAAACATCAATGGAATTTTTTTAGAAGGCTGAAAATAATAATAATAAAAGTTATATCGCCTCTTTTATGTGAGGTTAATGCGTCATCATATACTATAATGAGGGGAATTTTCAAAAGCGGAGTATCGAGCTGTTTTTTTAAGGGCTGTGTTAGAGGAGAGGGGGTTAACTGGAATGGGAAGGGAGGTTTTAACTAATAATTGAGAGTCGATGATAATGATTATGATGAGGAATGATAAAGTTGAGCCAGTGAGTGGTTTGTCAAAAGTTTAGAACAATTGGAAGTTCTATTAAAAAAAAAGCTTCAGATTTAAAAAGAGACTAAAAAAATGCTAATATTGTTTTATATAAGTGATTTAGGTGGGAAAGTAGACATTGACATCTTAAGAAACTTCCAAAAACACTTCTATTCAAAAAAGTTAAAAGTTTTTAAAAATCTCAACAAAAAACTCAAGAAAGAGTTTTTTGTATCTAGTCTTTACTAACTATCCAAGTTATCAGAATTTAACTACACTAATGGATTAAGGATGAAAGAGTTGGAATTTAGAGTAAGTGTACGCGAATTTGCGTTGAGGAAGAGTGGAAAATAATTTATGGAAAGTCACACCCTGAACATTCGATTGAGATTCGTAGCCTCAATCTCCCCAACATCGGCAGTCTAATCTATAGCGAGAGTGATGCCTTAGACAAGGGGTCTCCAAACTACGGCCCACGGGACACATACGGCCCGATCCAAGATTTTATCAAAAAACAAATTAACGGTTTCTCTTCGTTATGTCTTAACCACGCACTTTATTTGACAAGTCTTGTTAATGTCCGCACGCGTGATTCCCCCCATGACACCAAGCCAGAGTGCTGTCGGAATTACAAACTCTCATTTTCAGTCGCAGGCGCCATTCCTTATACCTAAAACAGAACGGCTTGACTGTGACGATTTTTAGGTAGTTCCAAGTCTCCCGACAGAGGGCTGTAAAAGTAAAGTCCCGAAAGATGTTACCTAATTAAAAAAATAAAATTATATTGACTAATAATCATTATGAATATAATTTATTATATATAAATTGATTCCTATCCCACAAAGATTAATCAACGTCAATCACTTTTATCAAACCCTGACTGGCCTTTGAAAGTGGCATTTTTTACAGGCGTGACTGGCCATATTATGACTTGAATCTAAATTTGCATGTTATTATTATTATTATTATTATTATTATTATTAGCACCGCGTCTTACTACCCGTTCGGGTTATACGCACTTACGCTAATGTGTAATGGTAGGGTGATTGTGAGATGAAATGGAGGACCTACAGTTTAACGTGGAATCCGAACCACGGTGGAGGCCTGGCATTCCTCAATTTGCATGTTGAAACAAATTTTATTTATGATCTATATGCACATGTCAAGGCATTCAAGGCAAAAATAATGCTACTTGAAGGACAGGTGAACGTTACTTTGGCCCGCAAAAATGTGTAAAATATATTATGTGGCCCGCATAGTAAAAAGTTTGGAGACCCCTGCCTTAGACCATGTGTACAAAGTTTTGCCCCACAATAAATGATGCAGTTCAATAAGTTCAGGGAATAATCCTCAAAGATTTAGTTATTATATAACTTCATATTTATCTAACTTCTAGTGGACAAAGTTGGTTGGATTACTCAGTGATTTGGGCTAGAAATGGGTCAAGGGCCAAAACGAAACTTATTTGTTTTTTATTTGCAACGCATCTGATTACTTATCGGGGTTATCCTCATTTAAGATCACTATTGGGGTAGAGATAAGGAAGGTATAATTTAGAGTAACTGTACCCGTATTTGTATGGAGGGAGGGTGAGAAAACAATTGAGGAGGAAAAACCCCTCAGAACACCCAGCCGGGATTTGAGCTCCGACCTTCCTGTCATCTAGCAAATCAGACTAGATGAAAGCGACGTTAGGTCCGGGTACCCATTTACACGGGTTGGTTTTTACCGATACTACGTATCTACAGTAGCCCCATGGCTTCTTTGGTGCTGACTGACAGCTGACGGCTTTGAAAAGCTACCGGACCAAATTATGTATCGCTACGCCGAAACATATGATCTGCAAAAAACAAGTGTTTAGCAGCTGTCACTTCTGACAGTCATAATTTAGGTATATACCTAAATTTTGACTGTCAGCTGTCAGCTGTCAGCTGTTAACTGTCAGCTGTTAACTGTCAGTCAGCACCAAAGAAGCCATGAGGCTACTGTACCTCTTTACCTGCCTCTTGACCTCTCCACAATGCTCTGTATTTGATGTTCATGCGAGTTTTGAACTGTATTTAATTTTTTTTGCTAAACGATTTGTAGTCTCCTGATCAACACACTTTTGTTTTAAAATAAACATGATTGTGGATTTTCCATAGCAATTTTATTTCTATGAAACAATTTTTAATGTATTCATTGAAGTTTATTGAGGATTTACTAATACATTCTCAAAAACTCCAATAAATATCTTAAACCGTTTATAATCTTGGATAAACAAATATTTGTCTTAAAACAAATCTTACTGGGGGACCTTTTATGGTACTTATATAGCTGTATAAAAATTAATTCCGTACTTAATTAAGTTTTTTTTAATGAATTGCTTTATAACTAAAACTTCATTAAACTTCAATGCGTATAGTCTGAACAAGTAGTAAGACGTGGTGCTAAAAAAAATTCAATAAATACGTTAACGTTGTTTTTATCACAAGTAAAATTTTAAGAAATGTTCCAATAATTTGTATTTTAGAGAAAAAAGTATTTTAGTCAAAAGAATACAAATAGTTTCCCAACGAATAGAGTGTAAAAAAACAAACACTTTTACGCCCTGGATACCTGCGCAAGTAGGAATATGATGACGAGGGGGGGGGGNTTCATAATTATCCATTGCACTGTTACTGTGTCATGATCATATCCCACCCCAGGTTCAACAAGGTAGCCATGACAGTTTCAAGGTGTAATGACGTGGTGGGTGGGTGAATAATCCTCTTTTAAAAGGGTTGGCTAGTTAAACGAGCTTACGCAGGATTAGAAACTGTTTTCCACTAGTCTTTTGATCTATATTTGTACTTGTGTGTGTGTGTGTGTGTGTGTGACGTTTCTGTATTTAGTTACATGGAGATTAAAGCTCTGTTAAATAACCTGTATTAATGAGCGCGAGAGTTGGTGGTCATTAGTGATGGACACAATTGGGTTTACTAGTTGGTTTTTACGTTATTCCCATCCCTTGGGAGAGGGATTAAGGACAGGGTAAGCGCAGATAGAGGTGCAACACGTGAACTCATACATGTTGGCCGATTCAGGATGGGCAAAAGTGTGTTCAAATGTAATATGGTTTCCAACAAAACAATAGGTTCAGGCAGAACCAGGCTTGACATTATGAAGAAACAAATAAAGCACATCATAGTGTGAATTCCAGCAGAATACTTGTCCACTTTTAGGTACTGTATTATGGCTGTGAAATCTCCCGGGAACATCGTAATCCCATATTTCCACAATTAACTCCCCTAGCACTGCTATACCTATTGTATTTTTGTTTAAGTGATCTCTCGTCACACACCCACACCCCATTTTACTGGGCTTTGTTCCCGGGATCGATTCCCAGTTTGGCAGAAACCTTTATAATTGATTAAATGTGGGTTCCCTCTTTATATCGGTATTACGATCAACTTAAAGTTCACTTAACGTAAATAAACTAGTGTGTGATCAGGATTCACGTAACGTAACATAACAACTCGAGCAAAACACAATGACTTTGGACTGTTTGAAAACAAATTGTTCAGTAAAATGAAACCCAAGAATTTAGGGCTGATTAATCTACAATTACGTGTTATAGAAGCTTATTGGGTGTACAAAATAAAGTGTAACAAGAGGCTATTCCATTTAAGGGTTCCGACTGTACCGAAGAATTAGTCTGCATACTATTAACAAACAAATGAAGTACTACATAGCCTTGTTGACAGTACTCGCAACATGATTGGATATTTATAACACTTAGTATCTTCACTTAACGTTCACTTAACATGAAATTTCCTCCTGGACGTGAATGTTAAGTGAATGTTAAGTTAACTGCATCATGATAACTTCCATTTAAGAACACGAGGAGAACCTTTAAGTTACGTTACGTTACGTTACTTGAAAGCTGTGAACGTTAAGTTGATCGTGAGCCCGGCACTATCAATGATGACTAAGCCCCTAGGAGCTGTGTCTGTGCTAAGTTTAAGGTGGGAGTGTAAAGTCTGTTCACCGTAGGAATTTTTTTCTAAAAGGCCTTTTCTTCTACTAGAAATCTATTATATAGTATGATATTGGTAGGAAAAAAGACCTTTCAGAGAGTAATTCCTACCGTGAATGGAGTTTAGGCTCCGCGAATAAAGGTCATATATTTTTTTTCAATTTTCGTAGCAAAACATTTTTTAATTCAAAATAAATGAAATAGTTCTCCGGTAGAAACATACGTAGTGTAATTTTATATACATACTAATCGAAACAGTTCTTGAATATCTGTCATGAGCATATTAGCATTCGACAAGAAACTTTTTAAGTGATTATAAAAAGTTATCATCAAATTATAGGACACTCTTTATGGATATTCAAAAATTGTTGAGATCAACATATAAAGAAGATTAAACTCTAGGTATCTACTGGAGAAATATTCGATTTATTTAGCAGAAATTTTATTTTGATACAAAAACTGCAAAAATCCTATCCTTAAATCGCAACCCCTACCATCCACCTTAAAGTAGCTAGGTGGAGGATGTTAGAGAAGACACGTGACCCTCACTGGACGCGTTGCTCAAGGTCATTCGACTATCAACATTTTACTGCACAATTTTAACAAGTGTATAGTTATTATAAGCTGTAATTAGTGATTTAATGATTTCAAATCATTACAGTTCACGAATTATGGGTACTCAAAAAGCATAAAATAGCAAGATTGACCCTTATAACGCGTAAACTGTAATGATTTGAAATAATTGAGTCACTATTTATAACCTATAAATCATACATACACTTGTTAAAAATGTGCAAAAAACTTTGGATGATCAATTGACCTTAATAAAAAAGTAAGCGTAAATAGATTACAACAAAAAGGTGATGTCCCATAGCAGCAAGCATAAGTTTGTGAAACCATACTATAGTCAAAATATTAATAATAAAAATAATAAATCATTCAATAAATCATTGTTTATTTAGGATCTAAAAGAAAATTAGATAATTGATTTTATGATACAATCCCGAAGTACCTAAAGGTACTGTACATCTTCAGGTCTTGCAGTTAGATATTTAAAAATAATAAAATAGGAAAAAAAACCCTAATTTTTTACACATAATTATTATCATAACATTTCCTCTCAAAAATATTTACATAGTTGTTTGAGATATGCCTAGATGTATCCAATCTTTAATTTTACTTTTCGCCATACCTATTTGAGGGATATTTCTGATTGTTGGCGGTAGTAGATTAAATAATTTGGGGATGATACACCTAAGCTACTGTTTACCATAATAATTAGAGTATTTGCCGAATGTATACAATTCTTTGTTAGAAATTGAGCGGGTGTGGGTTTTTATTTGCTTTTATTTATTGGAGTGTTAATATCCTAAAAAGAGGCTGTACTCATGTAATTGGTTAAGAAGTAGAATTCTATGATGTATGTTGGTTTGTTAGCATTTTTGGTACCAAATATAATTTTCAGGTTTTTTTCTTGCAAATGTGAAATATTGATTGTGTATCATTCTATCGTTCCTCCCCAGATGGATATGCCATAAGATATTATAGATTGAACTAATGATATATATATCATTACTCTTGTTTTAACATCCAAGTCCATTATAAGACGGTAAAAATCATATCTTAATAGCTGGATATACATATGAATATTTATCGGCAGAGATACATTATATCAAATAATCGCCGGATAAATTGGCTAAGAAAAGTATTCAGATAAATCAAACGTTACCTACTAACGTATCGATATATTGTTATAGAATATTTATCCAACCAATTTTTCTGTACATGTGTGTTGTTTGAAACGATTTTTCTTTAAATATTGCAAATTTAACTCTCAACGATGAACTTTCGGAATTCTGAACGATATAACCCATAATTAGTTTGAAAGTTTTTCCGTTATGTTCGATGTCCAGCAAAATATGAACGCGAATGCGTTATTGAGCGTTTCAATGATGGGTTACATAATTATAAATAAGCGAGCCTTCGAATCGAAGATTCTATATTTTTTGCTGAACAAATGACCTATCTGCTTCTTTGAAATATTTTTTGCAATAGTTGGTCAATTCTGCATAGCTATTATTTTTAATATTTCTATTGGTTAATTCTGGGCATGTCGTTTTCCACAAACACGGTTTATTTCTATATAGCTCAATAAAACCACTTAAAAACTCTTTAGGCGACATTTTGTATGTAAACACTTCATTAAATCGCGAGAATAATCTTTGGACAGGCAATGACGCTTGCAGACCCCACCAAAAGTATGTTTGATACATCGTGAGGTTAGAATCGTTACATATGTGGAAACTGACCAATAGCTACAATAAATCTGTACGAATTTATCGATCATTAATATATCGCTCACATCTTTTATATAGCGAGAAGACACTAACTAGCGGATTTATCTGTACAATTCAGCAAACCTACCATTAAATTGTTAGAATCGGCCGAAAAATCTTCACGTGTATAGCCAGCTAATCCTTTTAGTTTGTTCTCAAGCTTTTGTATGTGCCTGTCCCATTTATGATATTTGTCAATTATTAATCCAAGGTAAGTATGACTGTCTATTACGTCCAGTATTTAAATACAGTCACAACGTGTTTGTGTCCAGTTGTGCAAACAATTATAACTGTGATGCGTAATAGTGACTCTTGTATGGTGCATTTTAGGAGAAAAAAATAGGTTTAGCTTTAGTTTTCTTTGAATGTATTACTAGACGATGATCATGCGTCCATATTTGTATCTCGTTGTAGTCTTGTTGTAGGCTGTATTCTGCCATATGGAGGTTTTCGTGAATAGCCAGTATTGCGGTGTCATCTGCGTATAAGTAGATGTGTTCATGCTTTACTTGTCATGTGATTGTATTGAAGCAAATTAAATATAAAATAGGTCCTAGTATTGAGCCTTGTGGTAGGTACTCCCATATTTGTCACTTTGGTTTTACTTTTTTGTGTGCTGATTTGTACATAGAAAAGTCTGTTATTGAGATAGTTTCTAAACCATCTTAATTATGGTCCATTAATTCCATTCATTTTTTATTATCTCAATAATATATCAAGGTCAAGTGTGTAAGAAGCTTTTTTAAAGTCAATAAATAGGGTCAAAACATGCTTATTTTTGTTTGGGGTTTTGTTAATTTTATTAGAAAAATGTACTAGAAAATTGTTAGCGCTTTTGTGTTTTCGAAATCCATATTGCCTTGGGTTTATTATATTGAATTTATTTAAATAGTCTGTCAATTTGTTAGCCATGTATCTTTCTAATATCTTCTCAAAAGTTGGTAGTATCGCTATTGGTCTGTAATTACCGTAGTCTAAATGGCTCCCACCTTTGTAAATGGGTCTAATAAGAGAGCATTTCATTTGCTTGGCAAATGTGCCAGTTTTTTTTGAAGTATTTATTATGTCTACTAGTCTAGTAACTGAATTAAATTAGGTCCTATCTTTCGTATTTCCAACATTGTAATGTTATTATAGCCTGGTGATTTGTTTGGCTTCAATGAAGATATAATTTTATTAATTTCTGTAAAGGTAGTTTTAGGTATGAACAATGAAGTGTTGGCTATTGTGTCTTCCATTTGTGTAAGTAGTTTTATATAACATTTTTTCAATATTTCAATTATTCCATTGTCAAAAAAGAATGCAAAATTGTGGCACAGTTTTCAAGTTCTCTGTATTTTAAATGTTTGCGCGAGCTCTTCATCTATGTTATTTTTGCTACGTTTACCTATAACTTTGTTTACTTCTCGCCATGTGTTTTTCATGTTACTTTTTAAGTTCCTAAATAATTCCCTGTGGTATTCAATTTTGGCTTTCTTTGTAGCTCTTTTAACCTTTTTCCTCTCCTTTTTATATTCCTGCTCATAATTTGTATTGGTTGGATTTGACTTCCATTGAAGATAGAGTTTATCTCTGATTTTAATTTTTCCTAAAAGGTAGGTATTAAACCAAATAGCGTTGGTTGTATTTTGTTCTTAAATTGGCCATTTTACTGTATTACATATACTTGCTTAAAAGTCAAATTTTTTTGTCATGTTTTGTGTTAAAGTCTTGCAAGTTTGTATTCAGGTTTCCCCAATCAATAATAATAATAATAATAATAATAATAATAATAATAATGGACTACAGCGTGTTCCTAAGGGATTTTTTCCCCCCAAAGTTGTAAACTAGTTTTTTTGTACATTTAAATATGAGTTCTAGGCCGAAAAGAAAGAATTTGAGTGTGTAAGATAAAGAAGAATGTCTGATCAACATTTGCAGGCAGCGGTAGAACCTGTAGTTGTGCCGGACCGGGATAGAGAGGCCTGTATCGAGGACACTGTGCTTGCCAAAAGCATGACGTCACCCGCAATCGGTTGTCACACGGTTTTAGGCGTCACTCTCGCATTCAACTGGATCGTCAATGACGGGGAGATCAGGGTACGAATTCCAGTCGGGTGTACTGAGGGATTTTTTTTCTAAATGGTTTACCACGCTCTCTTCACGCTAATGCGGGTGTATTTCCTATAAGTACAGCCTTCTTCATCTCTATCCCACTAAGGTTACATATTCAAATAGGCCGGGCGGCTAGTAGGACGTGGTGAACAAACGCCTTTACTTTTTTTTTATTTAGCACCGCGTCTTACTACCAATTAGGTTATTAATTACGCTTGTGTGTTAGAGATTATTAAGGTTGAATTTAAAGGAAGTGTACCCGCATTTCCATGTAGGTGTAGCGGAAAGCCACCCTTGGTTCACCCGACCGGGATTTAAATCCTGATATCTCCGTCATCGGCAGGCCAGTCTATTGCGAGAGTGACGCCTTAGACCATTTAACCACAGAAGATTCTTGCGAACAATGTTCCTAGCAACTACGCGTAATAAATATTCCTATATTATTTTAAATAAATGATTTCAAGTAACATAAAAAATAGCATGTTGATGTCTAAACGACCCTTTAAGACATTATAATTAAAATACTCATTTAAATAAAATATTGTGAGGGATTTGTTGAGCTGTCCCGGTGGCCAATAAAAGTCGGCCTTATAAAATGAAGAAAGTTTATTAATGCGCCTTATTTAGTGTTTAATTATGTTTTGTGTCTGTGAAAGCTTTTAAAGGGAAGGAAAAAGAGGGTGGGGAAGAGGCGGACGGCTAGACATTCACTTGTTCTCATTCTTTGTTCTAACTTTGAGCCATAGCGTATCTTTCAAGTTAGCGTCTCTTTACGGGGTGAGATTCAACCCCCTTCATACCACCCCATTCCAACCCCTAAAATTGTGCCCTTTCAACTCTCTTCTTATGCTGTTTGAATTCAGACTCTCTCAGGAGTAAATCAGTCTATAAACCTAAAGAAGAAATATTTATTCAATATATTTGTTTTTTCAGCGTAAGTGTTTTTTTGTTTGCACAATTTCCTGTTCAAGCTATCTGATTAAAAAAAATTCTAATGGGGTAAGGATGAATATTGTAGAATTGAGAGAAAATGTATATGCATTTGCGTGGAGAAGTAGAGTGTAAAACCACCCACAGTATACCAGGCCAGAATTCGACTTCAGACCTTTCCATCACGGGCAAAACAGACAAGACGAGGCTAACGCCCAAGGCCATGCTACCACCGATGCGAGTGTTTTGATGTTTAAAAAATAATAACAATAAAGATATTCAATAAAATATTATGAAACTAGTAGGCTTGGTAGCATGGTTAATGTACCTCCATTTTGACTCGAGATAGCGAAGCTCGGTTCAAACCCGCTGTATTAAATGTGAGTTTTTAAACAGTAACAGCATAGGTAATTGGACGGCTAAGGCAACACTATCTCAATAAACTCGATTGCTTGTAAAGGCGGGTAACCATTTGTTGCGTATCCGCGTATCGTGTTAACTTGACGTATCAGTGTGGACGGGCGAAACGTTGCATAGTTGCGTGTCAAAATGTCATACAAAGATAATATGCAACAGGCCCGATCGACCATTTGTTGGGTTTTAGCCGTCACATCAAAGGAATGACATGGCACTAGATTTAATCACATATAAATGGGCTACGATTTTACAACGTTGCACGTTCATTCCTATCAAGGCCGCCCAACGAAAATCTTGTCTAGGAATTTCGTTTTTGTTAGTACTGTTTTGTTCCTTTTATTGTTATTATTACTATCTTTTCGCACCAATGGAGTGAAATAAGCAGGGGTACCATCTGGTTTGTATGGACATACCGTAAAAATGACTTAGTTTAGGAACCAGAACATCTTGTTAAATACAATAGAGTGCGAAAACAAGATGCGTGGAAGGACATTGCAATGGAAATGGGAAAGTCAATAAACACTCGCAAGAACAAGATGGAATGTCTTTTGGCAGACCAAAGGAGGGATAAAATGAAAATGTCATATATCACTGGCACTGGAAAAGTAAATATGGAACTTACTTGAATAATATATTTACTTTTTTGTTAATTTTTTCTAGAAAATCTCTAGGGAAATGCATTTAATACGACTCGTTTTAAAAATCTTTACAGGTGCACATGAAGCTTACAAAAGCTCATTGATCTCTATACCCACATTGAGTACGGAGAGTAAATATTATATTCATTAGTAAAATAAGGGTCAGTTTAAACTTAATTAAAATAATCAATTATGTAAGTTAGTAGTTAAGTTATAAAACACAATTTAAGTTCAAATTATAATCATTGTAATTTATATATCATATTCTGTAAATTGAAAAATGACACATGTACACGGGAATCGAGCCCGGGACCTTTGGCTTAGTACGCCAATGCTCTCGCCACTGAGCTATCCAGGATTCGTCCCGTGGTCAGGGTCATTCTTCACTCATATTTTAAGGCAGAATCTATGATGGACTTAGAGAAAATCGTCAGCTACAAATATGTGATTATATTAAGATCACGAGCTATCAGATAACGCAGCCATCTGCGACTCAGTAGTTGGCATATTGCTGCCACTTGTACAATTATTATAATTGTACGGGATTGCATATTAAGAATTAAATAGCCAAAGCTATGATTTATGCTTTTAGTGGGAATTACTCCATTTTTCAATTTCCAGAATATGATATATAGATGGATTAATTCCCACTAAAAGCATAAATAACAGCTTAGGCTATTTAATTGTAATTTATTTTGAAAAATAAAACAAAAAACCAAATGCATAATCATTTTTACATACTATTTTCCCTTCTTTTAAAATAAATCAACTAGTTCTTCCCTTATTTTTGACAATCTAGACTTTGTTCTACGTGCAACTCATCTCAAGGGAAAAAGGAGATCTTCGGCGCTAGAAGTTATGTAACAGAACACTTGCCAGCACTATAAGTGAAGCCTTTTCTGGTTCTGGCAGCGAGGGGAAAATTGATGGGACTGTTCCGAAGACATTTTATACTATTCTGCGTGCTTTACAAATCCAAAATTGAAAATTATTTGTTTTGATCCTTTCGCATGGTAGCCAGGATAAACTTTCATCAGATTTTACGCCATAGAAAAGGCTTCATCTCTAACTAAACAAAGCTGTCAAAGCCATAAGAGGTTTATTTGTTGTGTTTAAGAGTGTCCTTGAAAATTGAGCTGCGTCTCTTTCTACCCTCTGCATCTCAAACAAAGCTTGTACTTGTTTACCCACAATAACTCTTTTGTTATCAAATCACCCTTCAATAAAGTTCACACTGTCTTATAATTGTTATCTGAACTTTCCAAAGATGTTGCTGCATTACCCTTTGCCGACGCTTTCAAATTTTGTCTTGAATAACACACACAAATAACTGTTTTTTACTTGCATGTTTTCATTGTTGTATACATGTTTAAATGAATTGCAGTTTTACCTTTTAATTACTGTTTATCACCAGTAGAGCGCTATTTGGAGGACCCACGTTTTTGTTGATTTATTTAGATAATGTACTCTACACCTTTCTGCTTTGTATTACTTCACGACTCGCATAATCTTGGACCAGTTCGGTCCGTTGCTAGACCAAAGTCCCGTCTACTTTTACAGTGCCGACCCAGCTGCTCCCTACTCTAAAGGCGATAACAAAAACTTCTTATCATATTGGACGAAACAATGATTAAAATTAGACACTTTACTAGTGGTTCCTCTCCGTTTGAGGTTATAGAATTAACACAATATAACAATCTCCGACACATCTTATTGCTGTTGTCGAGCTAACAACGCCAAGTCAACAAAATGTACTTGTCTCAAGACCGAGTTTCTAATAAATGATGTGATTTTGAGGCCATCATAAAAAAAATGGACATGGGAATACAAAGGGTTAAATCAGGGAGACTGTATGAGAAATAAAACCAAGAGGAATAATTCCCAACCCTACCGGTGGTCGTACGGCCTAAGTCGTTGGTATCACAACACACTTGATTGAAGGCGATGAAGAAGAAGATCAAGTTTCAAATAAATTTGTTTTTGACATCTTTAAAATTAAAGGTGAGAAATTAAGCTGCACAATATTTATAACCTCTTGATTTTAAACCAATCACAAAAATTAGTCTATCGAATATTAAAGAACTTAAGAAAACCCGTTTATATGAATGAAATGAAGGATTTTTCCTGTCCCTACTGTAGGAGACATATGATAATGGTGATGACTGGGTGAATTGCAGTACATGTTATGAGGGGTGAAAGGGGATGGGGGCATGAACATTGTGCTGTGTCCAGATTATAACAGAACACCAAACAAAACATCGCAAACATTTCCAAATAACATGTTCATTGTTCTTTTCGTTGTGGTTGGAGTGTTCAAACTTGAACAGAACATGCTCGCAACGTATTCCCATAGTTGGTAGCCTTGTATGATGTTTTTCATGTAACTCAGTTGTGCTTTAATATCGGTGGTGCGATGAACACGTGCGTTCAAGTATCAGCGGCTACATATATATTTTATCACACACACACACACACAAAAATACACACCCATCAAAAGCTATATGTACTTTCAAAAAAAAAAAAAGTGTGAATCGGTTGCTGTCCCGGCAATGACTGGATGTTTGGGTAAAAATTCGTCGAGACGTCCAAATTACTACTGGCCCGAACACTAACATCCTTTGATGTGACGGGCAAAAACCGACAACTGGTGGATCGGGACTGAACAGATCAACGAGCGAATGTTGTCACTGGGCGAGCGAGAACGAACAAGAGTGAGTGAGCATTCTCACTCAATAATCGTCTGGTGAGTACCGGTTAAGGTGGGTTTAGACCAAACGAACAAGAACAGAGCAAGAATAAGAGCATTCGTTCGTGCTATTTTAGTGTAAACGGCGATTTAACAAACTGCTACTCAACTCGTTTACACCAAAAGAGCTATTCATAGAACAGCGAACGCGAACCGAACCAAAGAATCCTTTGATAAAACCGCTCAGTCGAGCGAGCGCGAGTGAACCCGAAGGAATGCTCCAAGCAACTGTTCGTTCACTCTTTCGTTGTTTAGACTAACCGAGCGAGCATTCTTAGAGCATTCATTCCCATTTTGGGCGAATATACTAGAACATACTAGCGCACCGAAAGAATGCTCACTACACGTTTACACCAAAAGAATTTAAGCGTAGTGGGGGAAGAATGAGCGTTCGCTCGCTTGGTCTAAATGCGCCTTTAGCGAGCTAGAAAACATTCTCTCGTTCGTGTTCAAAACAGATAGGTGGGATGGCGTACATAAAATAAAAGACTTGTTCGTGCTAGCTTAGAGTGGACGGTGATTATTGTATTGTTGAAATGCTTGCAGTTCAGTGCAGTTCAGATTTTTATTAAAAACTTATCTTTGTCTTATCTTTTAACAAACCATGTCACAATGTATGCACAAAGTAACTTATTATTTTTATCAGCCATATTTAATTCACAATCAGCTAGACTAGAGTGCTCGCTGTAACGCTGGATCAACTAAGAACAAGAACATATTCGCTCCGGTATGGACGCAAGGTGAGCATTTCAAGGGAACACTAGCAAACATTGGCGAGCACAAGCAAATGTCTGTTCTTGCTTGTTATTTTGGTGAATACCCTCCTTAAGGTCATTCGATCATCAACATTTTATTTACAATTTTAACAAATGTATAGTTAGTTATAAGCTATAAATTGTTATTCAATGATTTCAAGTCATTACAGTTCACAAGTTATAAGAGGTCAAACTTGCTATATTATACTTTTTGCGAACAATTTTTAAGGTAAAGTAATTAATATTTGAGGCTAAAATTTAGTATAACTAGACATTCATATAAGGTGTACAGACTGAAATATTTATAATATTAATATTATCATTGATATTAATATTATTAATATATGTCAATAATATTGATATTTATTGAAATATTTATATTATTATTATTACTAGACTAATGGTGTGAGGAAGGCAGAATTGAGAGAAAATGTACCCACATTTGCGTGAGGGTAAAATACGAAGCCATTTTTAAAAACTACCTCCAGTACACCTACTCGGTGTTCGAGCCCTGTCATCGGCAAACTAGACTCTATAATTCTGACATTTAGTTCGCTTGCCCACTAAATCTATATAATCTCACTATTTACAAACTCACTCAACACTCAACATTCAATCCTCGCGATAGGAACTAAAGTTGTTATAGAGATCATAAATTTATGCTACCCATAAACAGATCATACATTATTTTACCTAGCGCTCGTATTTGAGCATATCACACTCCTCTCCTAACCCCTCGTCCTCGAGTATGGGTCACGCATGTGACCTTACTTACCATTAGGTCCGGCCGGGATACAAATTGTGGCCCCTCCAAAGCTAGAGACACCAACACTGTGCCGTGTGGTGGACTTAGTCGGCTGTTCCTCCAGAGTGGAGGTTAAGGCATACCTCTGCCTGGCTCGGGGTTGGAGGCCTATCTATTATATTATAACATTGTTTCAACCAACGCCTCAAGGCTTCCTTCAACACACACACAGAAGTCTTTACTAATTAGCAAGCGTTATTCTGCATTAAAGTGACGTCACGAACGACGGGCGCGGAGCGAAGTTAATTACAAATTACTTTAATAGAGCAAGGATTTAATGAGGCTAGGACCTTCAATTACTTACCGAGCTTCTCTCCTCGTAGACAAGACACCCCCCCCCTTCCCTCTTCATCCCTGATACCCTTTTACCCCTCTTCTGATCCTTCCTCGGGGAATCTTGGGACTTCCTCGTCCTTCCTTCCTGGCGTTCTACCGTTCTAGGCCGCCATCTTGCCCACTATACTCCTTGAAATACTTAAGCTCATAGAGAGGGAATTTTGATTCTATAAATTGCTAAAAATAATAGTTTATCTTACACTCAAAGTTTCAAATACAAACTAATGCAATATTTAGTTTTAATTCCTATCATTCTTGGCCGCCATATTGTCATATTTCTTTGCTACCATGTTATTTTTTTGGTCATAATTAGGTCAAACTGTATTATCTACCTATATTAGTAGGGTTGGACGGGCTCTTAACGTGAATTTACTAAAATCAGCTTTTTTTTTTATAGTTATCTCATTTTTCTTTAGAGTTAGACCTACCAGTTTCGGTTTGCAGATTGATATTTTTTTCCTGCAACACGTCATACTACCTATTCGAGGACTTCAACCTATTTAGGTAGAGTAAGAGTGAGAAACCATTTAGGAATAAATACCTCTATACACCCAGCTTGGGTTCGAACACTAACCTCCTCATGATCGGCAAACCAGAATAACCGAGACTTACGCTTTAATCCACGTGTCCACTGGCATTGGTACCATTTTATTCTCTCCATACCGGTGTGGTATTTTATTATTATTATTATTACTAATAATAATAATAATAATAATAATAATAATAATGATACTAATAGTATGTCCAATATTAAGGTCACTAACGGCTTAATTTAATGGTCTGGGATGAGATAGGTAGTTTAGAATAAATGCATCCTAATTAGGGTATAGAGGGGATGAGAAAACTACAATGATGCATCAAGTATGGTAGACTACCCCCCAGTTCACCTGAAAGAGAACCAGACCTCAACCTCCCCGTCACTGCCAATCTGGTAGATTGTAAGACTGACTTCCTATAACGTACGGCCACCAATATGAGTGGCAAATTAATTCAAGGAGCATAGTGTGGAAGGAAAACTTCAAGAAAATGCATCCACATTAGAATGTAAAATAGAGGGAAAAGCTATAGTGAAAAATCATATGTGGAAAACCACCCTCAGCGTATCTGTGATTTGAATAATGATTTCCCTCATCAAGAGCAAACCCAGACAAAACAAGACTTACGCCTTTGTCAATGTTCTAGCCGTTATATCGGTTGTGAGCGTCAAGTTGCTTGTGTCCAGAGTATGGAGGTTTTCTTACCTCTCTCTGTCTTTCTCTCCCTGTATCTCCTTTCTTCCCTTCTTGCAGAGCAACCGGAAACAAAAGGTCCAGAATTACGGCCGGAGTTGAGTCGTAGATATAAAGCTACTAGGACCCTCTCCCCCCCCTCTCTACCCACTCGCCTACATTTAGAGAATGCAATTTAAAAGTTAGCCAGATAAAGCGTTCGTTCTCTTTTCACTCTGGCAATCTCGATCTCGTCTACTTTTCCTCTATATTTTTTTGGAGGTTAATTCAAACTGAAGAAGGTTTTCCTACGTCCCCATACCCTTAATTCTTAGTTCACAGACTTACGTCCAATTTGGTTCTTTATCTCAAAGCTCGTACGGTTCCGTGCGTCTTAATACCCGTCCGATCTATCCACGTATTTACACTAATAGAATAGGAATGAGGAAGGTAACGTTTTAGTGGAAATGTACCAGCATTTGCAAGAGATGAAAAGTCAGCTCAAGAAAGTTTTTTATTTGAAGGGGTGTCGAATAAGTATGAAATTTTTTTCTGAAATTAATGGGTATTTGACGAATCTTCTTTAAAAACGGGGATTCAGGGAGTCCTCTCACAACAAATATTTAAAAAGCCAATAGGATGTTCCTATAAGCAACCAATGGAAGTGTAAATGATAGTAATTAGAGAATTTTCTTATTGTTCATTTTCATTTATTTGAGGTATTTAACCGACTGATTGATTATATCAGCACACAGTTTATAAACTAACTTATATATCTAGAAGAGACACAAAATCTATCTTCCAATTGTTAATTCATCATTATGAAAGGGGAAACCCATATTTAATCAATGATAAATTTTTTAGCCATGCGAGGAATCGAACCCGGGACTCCTAACTTAGTGGACAAATACGCTACTGACTGAGCTAAGGTGTGGAACTTTCTTATTGTTTTAATAGAAAAAAAAATTAATTCACATTCTACTTTTACAAAAAAATTACACACGTGGGTAAAATTAATAAAATACTTTGCTTTTAAGCTATTGGCTGTAGTTTTATCTTGAATGTGGGTGGCTAAAATGTACCCATATATCCCGGTGTTCCAGCAACACTGTGTAGCGTGGGGAACCGTTTAGAACAATACAACTTGACACAAACCTGGTAGGATTCTAATCTTACTTCTCCGTCACATGGAAAACCGAACAAAACGAGAATGACACCTTTTGGCCCGCGTGTCCACCGGTGCGGCTCTTATAGGGTTGTGTTATGTTGTGTAAGTTTGTACAAAATTAGATTTTAAAAGCGCGGAAGTGAAGTGTGGATTATGATGTTTTGTGAGAATTTAAGATTAATTCTCCTTTTCTATGACATATCGATAAAAAAGTGTAACCCGCTTCGGTGGAAACGTGGTCTAACACGCTACTCTCGTAATAGACTAAACTGCCCAAGATGGGGAGATCAAGGTTCGATTCCAGTCAGATGCACTGGGGATGATTATGCACATGTAACTTTTCCTGTTTTGACGGCCACATGGTTTAAGGCGTCACTATAATGTTAGACTAGGCTGCCAATGACAGAAAGATTGGAGTTCGAATCCTGGTCGGGTGTACTGAGGGTGGTTATTTCAAAATGGTTTTCCACTCTGCCTCCACGCAAATGCGAGTACACTTCTTCCTTAATTCAACCTTCTTCATTCATAGCTCAGCGTTATTAGTAACCTGAACAGGTAGTAAGACGCGGTGCTTAACACCTGTGATTTTTCCATCCCCTCACCATGTTAAGCGGGTCCACCTCCTTTAAAACCACTTTTAATAATTTATCCCCCTGCCTTTTAAATGAAGACGTTAATAACCATGTTGCTACCCTCACTGCTGGTCACGTGATATAAAGCGTTAGGTTCACAGTAAATTGAAGTCCTTGTGGTGAAATGGTTGAGGTTTGAATCTCGACCAGATGCACTGGGGAGGGATTTTTACATGTGTCTTATATTACAGTTCTCCCAGCAGCCCTCCAAGATAATATGGGTGATTTTCCTTTAAAACTATCTTCCTTGTTCATATATAATAAATTACGCCAAAGAATCATTTTAAATAATTCTAGTAATACTTTTTATTTATAGGCAAATAATGAAAATTGAGTAATAATAACTATTTGGAATAGTCTTACTTAAAAGTAAATTACTATGAAATGTAAACAAAATTATTAAATTCAAATTAAATACCGCGAATAGAGTTCTAAGAATATATTTGGTCTTGTTACTCGCTAGAATCCTTTTATTTAAAAGACCGATATATTTTATTTCAATGATATCGCTTACTTAATGACCTTGGTGCTAGACGTGATAATCTTGGAAAATAATCAAGGCTATATTAAAAAAAATTGTTTAAGCTAAATATGTTAACAAGCTGTTCCAACAGTGCATTTTTAAGATATCAGACCTAAGCAAACTACGGTTCACGTGCCACGTGCGGCCCGCCATTTATATTTATGCTGCCAGCGAGCTACTTGTGAAAAATAGCATCTAAACCCGATATGGAGAAAAAGATGAAAGATTGAAACAATATTATTTCACGTATTTAATTGAAATAATTTAGTAAAATTAAATATTGTTTAGGTATTACTTAAGATTTTTTTAAAGCTATATAGGCCTACAAATATTTTGCGAGTTATATCAATTGCTTTAATTTGTACTAATCATTGTCAAAATCAGATGTTTTAAAGGGATCCTGAATTGAAAAAGCAATTTATGGGAGGGGGATGGACATGTGGTTGTCAGATCGGGCACAAACTATAGGGGGTGAGATTAGCAGGCAAACCCTATAATAAAGCCCTTCATTAAAGTCAGAAAAGCTTTTAAGTAAAATTTGTTACTCCCCCACGTTGACCTAAACCAAGGCCTTTTGAATATTTTCAAAGGATCAGGAGAGCAGTTGTTTGGTCTATGTTTAAAGCATGTGACCAATGGGAGTGTTTTCATTTTTTCAAATTTCATATTAATCGGGTTAGAATGGACTCTATAATGATATTTGTATTTTATTGTGATATTTGCCCCGCGATTGGGCATCAATTATAGTGTTTCCGTATTTTATCGATGATGATGCAGATGTAATAATGTGGACCCGTGTATGCCTTACGGTGAGCAGTAAGTATAACGATACCGGGTTTTATGATGACGACGCCGCGTGCATGCCTTGATGCGCATTTGTACACAGTTTGTGATCTGATTATATGTACAGTAGCACCATGGCTTCTTTGGTGCTGACTGACAGATCACAGCTGACTTCTGACAGTCAACATTTAGGTATATACCTAAATTTTGACTGTCAGAAGTGACAGCTGCTAAACACATGTTTTTTGCAGATCACATGGTTCGGCGTAGGGATACATAATTTGGTCGGGTAGCTTTTCAAAGCCGTCAGCTGTCAGGTGTGAGCTGTCAGTCAGCACCAAAGAAGCCATGGGGCTACTGTAATTATTATTCTTATGAAATGAGTAAAACTTTTAATGTTGTACACGATTTATTTAGATTATTACACTTTCGGTACAATAGATTTGATATTAAAGTGATACAGTTTTTGTTCATTTACGGACTAACTCGGAGAGCCAAATCCATGAAGTTTAAAATTATGTTTTCTGTGTGATATTACAATGTTCTCTATATTGTGTACTGCCTGAATTCATACCCACAAGCTGCTTATATATGACCTACCCCTTGCTTCTTGGACCCCTTGTCAACCAGTGTTAAAACTAACTAATAGGAGAACTCCTGGCAACCTGATGTTATGAATGCTGGCCTCCTATTGGGTAGAGGGAGCCAGCGTGTCACATGATCTTTCTAATACAACGGAGTTGATATTTTAAAGAAAGAAAGTTTTAAAACGCAATACATTGAAATTACTTCCGAAAGCGCGTGATTCTCTATGGATGAAGTATTAAAAGGAAACTTTACATACAGTTCTTTAAAGAAAAATACACTTCATTCGTGACTTTTTGAATATATGAGAGGGATCCAAAACAGTATCATTACAACTCGCCACTTTTGTTTTAACTCTCTTCAGTAATGTTCTCTCGTTTGTGACTCGGGTGACAATAGCTATGTTTTTTTTAAAGAATTCTCTGGCACTTCACGTCGGCAGCTTGTGTGATTACCGCGTGTCTATTAATTAGAATGAAAGGGCCACGTTTAGTATTTTATAGTAATTAATAATTACATAAATTCATTAATTGGTCATTTATTAGGCAGTAAAGAATTTGGCACCGTGAACTACAATAATTGATAACTCGGTTGATGGCTACTCTTACTCCATCAACTACGCGTGCCATAGGCCTATATTAAGGTAGATAGAAGGAATTTGGCGCAATAAATAATAATTTAGATATATATACTGTTTATTTGATTGAACTCACCGACACAACGCATCCACTACACTATCGACTACCAGGACTAAAATTTAAAAATAAACATTAACTCCGTACCGACCTCATCTCTGTTTTGCACAATTATAGCCGTATACAGGCTGGAGGCAAAAGAGAGAACGGTTGTTTGTGACCATATTTGCGCGTAGTATGTTTTTTATTTGTGATTTTTACTGTCCCGTGGATTATAAGTCCACGATATCCGCGCTTTAAATTACACTACTAACGGGGTAGCAATGGTGAAGGTAGAATTGAAAGTAAATTTATCCACGTTTGTGCGAAGGGAGAGTGGGAAACAGTTTAAAAAACTCAATACACCCGGAAAAGATTCAAACTCTGGCCTTCCCATCACCGACAAACCAGACCATGTGAGTTGGATGCCTTAGCCCACGTTCTCACCGATAGGGTTACTTAGAAATAAATCATGTGCACCCACATCGCTGGTCGTAGGGTTCAAGGTGTCATTTTTACAATGACCTGGATTGCCTGTGACGGGGAGGTCAGGGCTATAATCCCAGCAGGGCACATTAAGGGTTCTTTCCTCAATAATTTTCTACTTTCTGTCCGATCAAATATGGGTACATTTATTTAAAATTCTACCTTCTTCATTTCCACCTCATTAGTGTAGACGTGGTGCAGCAATTAAATAATAATGTAAAAAAAAGTATGTTTCTTTGGTAGCCCACCCTTCCGTTTAAGTTTTTCATCATGCGGTCTTTCAACTAAAAGGTTTGCCCAGATCTGAGATAAGTTATAGCTCGAAACAACGAGTCAGTAGATGAAGCAATAACCACAATAACCACCCAACCACCATCGTTTGCGGCTGGCTTAACTTGATAAAGGGTTCGTTGCCCCGTGGTTGAGGTTGTTTGGGGTGGGGGTGGGGGTGGAATTGAAAGACAACGGGGAAGGGGAGTTGCTAATAAACGTTGGCACAAACATATAAACACATCAAACGGCCAGGAAGCAATATGGACGAAGTTATGTTGCGGTATGGTTATAGCTGCAAAGTCCATTCCCTAACCCTCTCTCTGCCTTGGGGTCAAAAAGGCTAGGCAGGTCAACGGGAAGAAAAAATCAACTTAAATACAGCACTTTTAACCTTTTCCTGACGGAGCATCGGTTGCACAGTGGCTTGAGTCACTGAGCTTATGGATCCGAAGTTTTGAGTGGTTGATTATCCGCTTCCTTACGGGTGGCACAGCTACTAGGAGGGCAGACAAATGGGCTCAGGGTACCATAGTTTGATCCCAGTTGGGGGAACATGAATTTAGTATTTGTGTATTTATTCATCCTTTTACTTAGAAACTACAATTTCTAATGATTGGGTTGGGCGTGAAGTAGTGTTGTCCTAGGTTAATTTATTTTATAAATGGTGTGATGGTGTAAGCCTATTGGAAGAATACGAGGCATGGACAAAAACAGTCACAAAGTTACTAAACCTACTTTAATTTATTCATACGATTTTATGTTGTACCTTTTACTAAATAACATTAGTATTTTTTCTTTTACAGCATCGCATCTTATTTACTACCTGTTCAGGTTATACGCAAGTATCAATAAGTAGGTACATATAGAATAATATTAATAATAAATAAAATGTTATCAATGAAGAGCTCAAAAAACTATGTATTTTCTAAACTGCCCTTCATACCACATTCTTAGTTCTTACTTATGTTCATTGTTCAAAGTCGGTGGTAAATATTGTTAACTAAAAAAACCTAAATATGTGTTATATACTTGCGTTTGAATCCAAGCTAATGAGTATGATTTAGAACATGATTTACAAACTAACTTAAAAAACTATAACGAGCTGTAAGGGTTCAAACTTACTATTTTATGGTTTTTTGCCTACCATCGATAAGGTCAAATAATTAATACATGAGGCTGAAATTTAGTACAAGACTTTCATATAAGATGTACAGAATGCAATATTTATAGTAATAATACTATTATTTATAGTATTAATATTGGTATTAATATTACTTATAATAATAATAATTATTAATAGTATATATATAATATGTAGATACTATTATTAGTCTTTTATTTTTTATTATTATTGCTTATAATATTAATACTATTACTAATAGTAATATTATTAATAATAAAAATAATATAATAATAAACTATAGTATATATTATATATGTTATTAATAATTATAATAATAATAATAATAATACATATTATCTATCTATAATAGCTTATAATAACTATATATACTTGGTAAAATTGTGCAGTTTAAATTTTTATTTTCGAATGACCTTAAGGTGGGACCAAAGTAACTGCAAGTTAATACCTTCTTTTAGCCAAGATTTTTTTTTATCAGTCAACAACTTTCAAACATAAACAAACTATAAGATAATCAAATAGATGAATTTAATTTATTTCTTTACTACGAGTAAATGTCGTTTTTAAGAAAGTTATGCTCATCATAGCTTAAGTCTTAAGTCTAAAACTTTCAACAGATTAACTGTAGTTTAATGTCATTACCATGGCAGATTATATAAAATGTTACTACTACCTGCACTACCCTAGTTGGTTATCGAGCTTCGAATCACGAAGCAATATACAACATGGGGTTTCCATCTCCTCTCCACAATAATGTTAGTGAATTACCTCCAAGTTAATAACTTAATATCTATTCCTAAATTGTGTCTAAGACAAATACTACCCTTGATTTACGTCGAAATTCAGATAAAATACAGCATCTGGAGTATTTTTGAAAAACTACTTTGATTTGAAAATTTTTGTATAATTTTATTTTTAAATGCCAAACATACGTTTGTGTACCGTTCGGATTATTTGCATATTTACACAATGGGTATGTGAGGATGAGGATGATAGATTTAAAAAGAAATGTAACCACATCCACTCGTAGGGAGAGTGGGAAAACCTCTAGAATAAAAACACCTCAATACACTCGGCCAGGATTGGAACTCCGACACCGGAAAACTCTATATAATATATTAATTCAGAGATTGACGCGTTTGTACGCACACCTACACACGCAGGTATCTGACAATTATATATATGCTTTTAACATACTTCGGTGGTCACGCGGTCTAAGGCGTCACTCGCAATAGAATATACTGCCGATAATAGGGAGATTGGAGCTCGAATCTCGGTTGGGTGTACCGAGGATAGTTTTTCCTTAAGTGGTTTTACATTATATCTCCATGCTAATGCGGGTACACTTCCTCTAAATTTAACCTTCCACATCCCTAACTCATTAGCTTAATTAGTACTCATGCGTACAGCCTGAACAGGTAGTAAGGGGTGGTGCTAAAAACATATTTTAACTCCCGATGACTCGAAGCCCAAAAATATTCTGACATCCAGTACTGGAACTAATAAACAATGTATTTTTTTTTAAATCACCCTTTTGGTATGTAACTAAAGTGACCCCGTCTATAATAAGTCTGAGATGTATAACAACCCCTCCGCTTCTGTTAATCCCACTGCTCTATTTGACAAGGGGATAAAAGCATCTAACAAGCCGTAACATTGTCATGAACACCCTTTCTTCGTGCTTGTTCAACACACGTACCATGTCCCTTCATGTAACAACGGCTCTCTACACTATTCATTCCGTCAGTCGTTGGATAACTTTGCATTACACAACAAGCTTTGATTAAAGTTATTTTTAGTACACCGTGCCTCTACTACCCGTCCGGAATATCCTTATAGTACATACACTAACTAATTAGGAAAGAGAAAGTTAAAATTTTAGATTTAAAGAATATGCGTGATGGGAGAGAAGGAAACTATGTTATGATTTTGGCAGGAAGAACAGTATAAGTAAGTTACTAAAGCTACTAAAACAATTTTAATATATTCATACATAAAAATATGTAATCTTCAAATGTCACTTTTGATAGATACCTATAGATTAACACAAATAATATAGTAAATGTTATCAAAGTTGGCCGCATATAAATATGTTTGAACTCTTTCTACTGTTCTTTCAACCAAAATCAGGGTTAGATCTCAGTACATTAGGCGGAGATTCAATCCCCGACCTCCCAGTATCCCTGAAAACTAGACTAGATGAGACTGATTCCTTTGTCTGCCCAATGGTGAAACTTTTTATTGAACAATACAATTTAATTAATTTTTTCTGGCAATTTAGTCAGACAAAAAAGTAACTTTCTTCTCAGGGATCTATGTTCATTTTTTACTTGATAAATTATGAAATGTTGTAAAATGAAAGTTTTAGGGTTAGACTATTGAAGAAAAAGTACCCCCTTTCCCGCCCCCCACTCGTGTATGGGTGATGATCCCATATATTCTTCTTCAAGATGAGCTATCAACTATTTTAATTTGTCATATTTGGTCAAAAAAAGAATGATGCCTTTTTCTGTTTGCCAAATAAAATTATTTTGTAATCATCGACATTGTTTAGTACTCTATTATTTGTTGTATTCCCCGTCTTACTACCCGTATTATCTAAACGTATGTTTACACGAATAGGATAGATATGAGAAAAGGCGTAAAACCAAGGACTAGAAGATAATACGGCACGTGCCCTACTCCCCTCCCCAAACAAATTTATATCAATTGAAGAATGTATATTAAAGCGATACGGCCTTATTGTGAGATATAATTGGTATTTATAGCCCCGTGATCGAGCGCCAATTATGATGTTACGGTTGCGCGTTGGGCGCCAATTGTGAAGATATGGTTTAATTGTGATATAATTGTCCCGCGATTAGGAGCCAATTACAACTTTCTTGAATTGATTGTGAGATAATTGGTATTTATAGCCCCGTGATCGAGAGCCAATTATTAGGATATATTACTTGAATAAATACAACTGTTAATGCTGTATACGATTTATTGAAGTGATTTTATCTTCGGTACAAAGATATTATGTAAAATTATAAAATTTTACTTGAACTACAGATTATTTTCTGTATATACTTTGTATTTAAATTAGTAGTACTGTCGTGATATTACAAGTTTTCTAGGTTTATGTCGCCGGCACTCTGTAGATTTATGTGACTACTCTATATATTCATACGCACAAATAGCTTATATATGACATACCCCTTGCCCCTTGGACCTCTCGTGACCAGTGTCAAAACCAACAAATCGAAAGCGTCCCTATGACAGGTGTCTTGAAGGCTAGCTTCCTATTGGGTATAGGGAGCTGGCGTCTCTTGCTTGTTTGGTAAATACTACGGAGTTTGATTTTGAAATTAAAAATAAGTTTTAATGGTGCAAGCCTTCCACAATGTTTCTGAAAAGCACGTGATTCTCCATGGATGAAATCTTAAAAGGATAATTTACATACAATACTTTAAAGAAAAATGCACTTCATCCATGACTTTTTAAATATATGAGAGCGGTCCAAATCAGTATCATTACAATATACTCTCAAACATTCGTGATCTTTTTTATACTAGTTGACTTCTTATTACCATGTGAAATCTCTTCTTTTTTTTTACCAAGCCAAGAATTTTTGTTTCTGCACTAAAAATGAATGTATTCTAAACCTTTTATTGAGTAAAGTTCTAGTTAAAAGTTTACTCGTCAAAGGTTATCAACTTTACATAGATTTCTAATTTTAGGTGTTTGATTTGAATCAAAACGTATATTTTCCTCCTTCACGCCACGATGAGAACATTAAAACGACCTCTCTTCCAGCTCTTTATCTATTTGTTGCACCGAACCACTCAAGTAAGAATCAAGTTGTTATTTAATTCATCAATATACAATTAACCTGTACATAAATCCTGGTTTCCATGGTGATGTAAGCGATTAGTAATGATTGTACTGCTCACTGCTCACTCAGAAGGAAAAGATGGAAAATTCGCTAGGAAAATTGGATGTTAGTTTTAGGCTACTGTTTTTGCTGACATCATTGACCCCTAACCTTTATAAGAGGAGTGTTCGTTTGTAATAATTGGTTAAGCCGTGTTCTCGTAATTTCAACTACCAGAAACGGACTTATAAAATTATATAGCCTATAGGATTTGGTTAGTAATATTACAAATCCTATTTATCTGAAAAGTATGAGAATGAATTAAAGCAAAGGGGGTTAGGGATATAACCCCTTACTGCCTGCTGAGACCTCAAAAAGTTGTCTGATATAATGTGTTTTTGTCGTTTGCTAGATTTTAAGTATGGTGTTAATGTTTTGGCATGAAAACCCCTCTTTAAAATGCTTCTAAAGACAACTTATGTCCAAAAATCTTCTGAGAGAGAACTTCTAGACCCCCCTTTCCACTAGCGGTTGATATCTGGTGCCCCTCCCTCCCTGACTCACCCACCCCAAGTATTGTTTAAGCATCTAGGACGAGGGCTGTAGAATTTAGAGAAAATATACCCACATTGGCGTAGAGGGAGAATGGGGAACCATTTAGGAAAAGCACTTGGGTACATCCAACCTCCGAGCTACTATGTAAGCCAGACCAGACGACGTTGACATCTATTTCCGCGCACCCATCGTTTGGGCTCAAAGCCGTAGTAGAAGTTATTAAGATTTGTATAATGATCCTTGTTTTATACTTGTAATTATAAAAGCTACCAGTTAACCTTTTGTAAGAACATGGCGCGTGATGTGCTCCTCCACCTCTTTCAATCAGCTTGGTCACAACTACCCTTAAAACAATATGACAAAAGTTGATGGCAGGTCGTTTTGTCTTTGCTGCTAGAGTAGCAGGCCTAAAACACCCAATAAGAGAACCGTGATTTGATTACGGGAGGGGCTTAAGAAAATATGTATTATTTGCTTAGTAGAACTCTAGTAGGATGAGAGCTTTAGAAAAAACTTTTTTTGCGGTCAACATTACTATATTATTATTATTTACTAAGTACTGTTTATATATATATATATATATATAAATATATATATATAAATATATATATATAAAGTGATTTCTGGAAATCACATGGATATACGTATGAATATATGAAAGTAGCTTTTTAGCAACTTTCATAACTCCTAGACTTTTGTTTTCCTGCTATCAAGTTAATAAATATTTAGAAGAGGTGAAGTAAGATGTGATGTCCTAGATTAAGTTAGTTTGTTAGTCGTAATCTGATACAATTTCTTTGTTTAGAAGCAAAACTTTAACTATTCTAATAAAAAAAAAATCACAGGTAGGCTGCAATATTAGACTACTTTGAAAT